>NDGM010980785.1:0-14703 GCA_002564305.1 Octomys mimax | reverse complement strand
ATGTTACAGTACAGGTTCTCTTATGTTCTGAGTCCTCACTGACCTTGAAGGGCTAGGGCCAAAATGTTGGCCACCCTTGTAGCTCCTCTTTTTCTCTGATTTTTTTGATCTGAAAACTTAAGTTGTTAACTCTCCAGAAGAGAAGCTTAATGAAATATCTCAATATTGATCCATTTTTCTGCTGGAGTTTAAGAAGCTATAATGCAGTACCAGAGTTTAAAAAAGGAAAAGAAGTGAAAGAGGGAGACAAATCCAGTCATGCATGGAATATGGTTCAAGTTGCCTTATATTAAAACACAACAGACTTAATCAAAGCCAGAGAGCTTTGGGCTGCTGTGATCTGGTCTGCTTACACCTCAAACAAAGTGTCTTTCTGTGTGCTCCTCAGGCATACTGGCAAGACGGCTGCACAAAGCTGGAGGTCATTTGGCCAGCAATCCTACCTTTCCAGCAACCTTCCTGGCTATTAACATCAAGAGGGCAATCAGACATTTGCCCTGTAGCCCATGGAGTGAGTGACATTAGCTTCTTATCCCCGAACAAGAATACAGAGACACGACTCGTAGTAATGTTAGCATAAGTCAGTCCAGCACAGAGAAACACGTCCAGTATAGGAAGCAATTACTTAATGTGCTAGTAAACTTTTATTTAATTTGTCATTCAGTTGATATGAGTAATTCACTATAGGTTATTAGTCAGTGTAAGACATTCATAAATTTTCATAGTGTGTGTAACTTTTATACAAGTTACTTTTCAGTCAGTTGTTGGAGATTTAATAACCACCATTTAAAGATATAATCACTACTTAAAATAAAAGGAAAGACCTAAGTTATTTTTGATAAACAAATTATTATTGTTTGCTGGCACAGTCCAGAATTATACTACTGACAAAGGAGCTTTAAGAACATCTATAAAAGTTCACTTAGGATTAGCAATGAACAAGCAGGGTAGATATTGTCTCTTTCTGGGAATAAGGAGATGAATTTGAAAGGGTATTCACATTCTTACTTGGTCTATCTTGTCACTCTCTGCCTTCTTGTCAAGGTGAATGCTTATATACTGGGAATTAGTACCTAAAATGACACTTGTTTCATAATTCTCTTAAACTAGATTATACTTGCCATTGTCTCTATGGGCATATGTCAAATATGTAACAAAATATTTACGTTTGAAAGGGTACATGGACATTTTATCATCTATATAAACATTAGTGAGGAAGTGCTTTCATGTGGCCTGCATAATTATTTTAGTCTTTTAACCCTTACGCTTGATCTAGAATTCATGACTACTTCTGGTAAAAAGAGATAGCAATGGTTTGTGATTTATGTTTCAAATGTCTTAAAAAAGCTTCAGTACTCAGAGGCTGGGCATTTGGAAGATGACTGGATCATAGGCTCTATGCTCATCCCTGGATTAGTGCACTGAAGAATCGGTAGTGAAATGTTTTGTTAGTAAGTTGGGTGTGGCCAAAGAGATGTGCCACTGGGAGCATGAAGCAAAAGGGTGGCTTTCCCTCCCTGACTCTTCCTTTTGTTCTTTGCTTCCTGGCCATCATGACATGGGCAGTGTTTTTCCTCCAATCCCTTTCCTCATGCCTTTCTGCCGTGGAGCCATTACACTATGGACTGAATCCTAAAAACTGTGAGGCAAATTGTTCTTCTCCCTTAAATTGTGGGGTTTGGGTGCCATGTCTAGCAGCAGGAAGGTGACCCAGACAGCAATGTAAACAGGTCTTCAAGGTTTACTCTTCATAACCAATTCAAGTCCAGTAGCACCTTCCCTTTTACTTTTCCCCAAAACTTTAATTTTAGGAATTCTCAGACCCTCTACAATATAGGACATACATTGCATAAATTATTTTTTTCCCAGTAAAATCCAGGATTTTAGGAGCTTGCCCATATTTTAAAGTTTATTTGTTTCTCTTTGCAATCCACAAGATGAGACAATTTCTTCTTTTTTGTCATCATACTCAGTGTGTCTAGTATACAAACAAAAGTATGTTAATTGTAAGTTAGATAAGCAACTTAAACTAAACAGCAGAGTGTGGGTCAGGAAAAGGGCTAACATTTAGAAAGAATATGTGCAGGGAAGAATGTGTTAGACAATGAGGCCAGTAGGAAATGTAGAGGTCAACAATCTTTGAAAGCTGGCCAGTCTGCTCATCTGTCATCTTGGAGGGTCTCCAACCAAGCACAGTCGCATTAATGGCTATGAGGAGATGGAGCTTAGGGCCGGCTGGTGACCTGCACCTGCTGCCCGAGTTCCTGATGCCTGTGGCAGCAGACCTGCTTTGATGCTGCCTAAGTATGGGCCATAGCCCTCAATGCCATGTGGTCACTCTGCCACGCCCCAACTCCTTCTTCTTGAAATCTCCCCATTAGTTACACGGTTCTCCTCTCCAGACATGGGGCTTACGCTGTCTTTGCAGACTCTTTTGTTACTCATGGGATTTTTTCTTCCTGGTTCTCAGCAAGGTGGACAGATCCATGGTTGGACTCTGTGCTGGGAAATCCCACTGGGGCCAGCACACAGTACTTCCAGATCTGCTCTAGCCATTTTCCTTCCCTTTCCTTTCTCCTGGGAGTTTGAGGATACTGGCCCCCACGCTAGCTCACATAGATTCCACATTGACAGACCACTCATGGGTGGTAGGAAACCATAAAACCACCTCAATATTTCAAATTTTACATTGCTGTATTAAAGTGGCTGAGCCTTGTAACACATTTGTGAAGGCCACATTTTAGTTCATTTCATTCTCACAGCCACTTTAATATGATTAATCCTACTTAATAGATAAATAAACTACATTTGAGGCATGGTAAGTCTATTGCCAACATCACTTAGGTATGTGGTACTTTAGATTGGACCCCACCTGCAACTCAGGCCATATCCTCCCGTTTCGGTCAGTTTTCCCAGTGTGGCCCTATTCTCATGTGCATTCTATAGCCTCTGTGAATCTAGGCTGCTTTTTTTTTTTTTTTTTTGCAGTTTCTGAAATCAAGGGTGGAGCCCTAAAAAAGAGAAATCAGTCTCTGCAGGAGCCAAGTGTAGGGCAGGTGTACTGACCAGTCAGTCACTAAGCAATAGACTAAATATAAGATATAACTGAAGAGTTTGTGCTGGAAGTCAAGAGATGGAGTCCAAGTTGAGGGCATGGTGTAGAATTCCTCCAAAGAAACAGAAGCAAGTCTACACCTCTTACTCTCTTTTATTCCATCAGGCTACAAGCTTTCTGTTTGGTACCACTTATACCTGGGTTGGATCTTCTATTTTTGGTAAATCCACTCAATTATACCCAGAACTATACTAAGTCAATCAGTTACATATCTGTTACTCATGGTGACACAACAGTTAACTATCACAGTAGGGCAAGAGTTTCTGCTCTTTGTAAACATTAGCCGTGTCTTAAAGACAGTAGCAGATTGTTTGGGGTCATTACTACCATGAAGTTTGTAATCAAAGGTCTCAGCACTTTGCTGTGCCATTTAGCAAGATCTTTGGGTGCTAGGTCCTTTTTGTGTCATGGAAAAAGGCCCATGGCCCAGGATAGCAGATCAGTGATAGTTTAAAAATGCATTAGGCACTTCTAATCCAAAGAAACTTCAGATGAATTCTGGTAATTAACCCAGAGGAAGAGCAATGCTGAGTTTCCTAGGACTTTCCTACATTATGTCTATAGAGAGGACCATCCTATTACATGCTAGCTCCCTTCTGTGTTGTAGGTCTGTATCAACACCTGGTAAGTCCACTTTTGCCACTAACATCTTGCAAATGTGGACACTGTGGCTTCAGGAGGCTGAGCCATGTCCTCAAGTCACCAAGGAGAGTGACCGGGAGCAGCATCGGGAGGCACATGTGCTTGCCCAGCAGAAATGTCCTCTCCATTCCGCCATGCATGTCTGAGCCTCCTGGAATGCTCCCTGTCTAGGTTTTGAGGAATCTGAGCAAATTCTTGTCTGTATACTTTGTGAAAGCAAAATTCTGCTTTTAAAGTTAGACAGACTAGCTTGGGGAGAGGAAGAGGAGGGAGGAGAAAATCCTTCTCTGTCTCGGATTAGCAAGAATTCTCTTCTGCTTCTGCTGGGGGAGGGGAGGGAGTGTTTCTCTGCTTTCTTTCACTTCCTCTCTGTTCCTTGGATTATCATCAAACAAAAGTGGGATTCAGATGGTTTTCAGAAAAACTTCAGATTTAAAACTTAAAATAGCAAGATTCCAGTCATTCTTACTAATCTACTCAGTAAATCCAAACAACAAAGTTTTTAAAAATTACTCCTGAAATTCTAACTGAAATTCTAACAGCCATGTTTCTTAATGCAAAGTCAACCATTTGAGAATAAAATATTTAATAGTGAACTTATTTTATAAGAAATAAATGTGCTTTGATTCTTAATAAAGTGGTGGTCTTATGGACTTATTAATTTATATCTCAGGCCTCTGGGCAGATGCTGCTAGCCATCCCTGTAGACTCCTTCTTCTGATCTTCCTGCACACATGGCTGCTCTGAGGAATCTCCTGCTAGGAGGTGTGGCTGTGTGACACAGACCTTCTGATCAGATGCCTCCAAACCATTACCAGAGCCCTTTCCCTATGCTATTTTTCTCTTTGTTCATCTCACCTAGAGAAAGAGACACCATGGTCAGCCTGGGAGAGGACGTTGAGGATGGCAGAGCCGCAGCCCATGGCTCTGGTTTGAGATTTCCTGGCGCAGAATTCACACACCCACCACTTCCCGAGGTGGTGATTTCAGAAGGAGATCAGCTCTCCGTCTTCCATGAGGTACTGCACCTTAAGACATCTGTGCAAGCTTGTTTCATTCCAACTCTTGGCATAGACACATATTCAAAGTAGTTTCTGGCCCACTGACACAGTTCTCAGAAATTTTTGTTGTTCAGTGATGTCCATTTGGAAAGAAATGCTAAGCAAAAATTATCATGTAGAGATTTTTAAGATTTCACACAGATTTGATAGCTCAGGGAAACCAAGGAAGAGATGGCTCAGAATGGCTTTCCAGAACTCTGCTCATTTTTTCCTTACTAAAGCTATTCAGTCAGCTTTGCCGTGAGTGCTGGCAAGCAGAGCCACAGGAATTCACACTCCACACAAATTCTTAGCTCAAAGAGAGAATTCTCCCTATAGATCTAAAATAATGAGATAAAACTTATTATTTAATGTCACTTAAAGACTTGCTTAAGGCTTCTTGAAATGCTGAAAAGAGACTCTTTGAACATGAGATTGTTAACTTTTAAATAAGGTTTCATGACTCATGGTATGATGCAGCAACACGAACGGTGAGTTATTTCTTAAGAATAAGAACTGTGCTTTAATGGATCTCATTGTAAAGCTTTGAAGAGCTTGCCAGACAAGTGTTCTTTCTTACTTTAAAAAAGGTAAAATGTAGGCAAATATATTTAATATATAAAGATCACACACAGACACAATCAAACAATAACACAGTCAGCTCACCCACAGCATATCACATACCCAGAAATACTACCAGTCCTGCCCTTTGTTGTTCAAGGCAAGGAAATATGAAAAATATTTGGTACTAAGAGGGATGATTTTGGAAAAGCATTGCAAGTACTTTGGATTCACAATCCAGGAGCATCATAGTTGGGCAGGGTGGAGAGTGATGAAGATCAAGAAGATACTGAGTGTATGGTTCATGTGTCATCAGTGGGATTTACTGCTAGCTTGGCTGCATGAGCAAAGAAAGAGATGGCTCTGGAGTTGCTGGCCAGAAAGACTGAGAGAGCCCGAGTAGCTATGGAAGAGCTTGTCCACAGGCACTGTTCACACCTCCTTCCTGCCTCTCCCTTGCTTCCCAGCACTTACCCCTCCCTAGCATGCTATGTATTTCTCTTATCCTGATTATTACCTATAGAATTTGTATGCTCTGGCAAACAAGGACTTTTTATCTGTTTATGGAACAAATGCCAGGTACATCTGGCATGAACAAATTATTCTTAATAAATTATTCTTGAATATTTAATCAATAACGTTTTTCTTGCATACCTGATGGGCCAGAGAGGGAACAGACAGAAAAACAGTAAAGAGATACATCAAAGTGTATTGGAAATAAAGGGAAGATTGAATCAGACACCAGGATATTCATATTCAGAGTGTATTCAAAATGGCATTAGGCCTTAGCTAGCTGCATGTGTCAGGGAAATAGTAAATAAATGTAAGAGTGCATGTGAAACTTTGGGACAAGGGCCGGACCAACACAGGAACAGGTGGCTTTTTGAAAATGTGTTTTTTCCATGGCAGATGGTGTCTGCATACTACAGCTTGCATATTCCCCTTACTGCACATCCTCCAGTCCTAGTAAAATCCGACTGTGTTTGGGTGTAGCTACATTATAATACCTTTTATTCCCATCCATCCACCACAGAGACCAAGGAATCACTTAGCTCTTCATTCTCTAATGAAAGAAATGCTTAGAACAATTATTCAATTAAATACAAAACAAACTGCCCTGATGAAGGTGAATTTCCTAAGTCAAAAGTCCTCTAACATGGCCATTGAACGCAGCCGTAGTAAGGTCCTGCACAAAGACAGGAGGACCAAGCTATCTGCTTATGTGTTACTTGGATGCCTGCATGACCTTTCACGTTGTAAGTTCTCATTCACTGCTTAAACTTTCCAAGGGCGAGTGCCGGACGATAGTGGGCAGGTACAAAAATGAGGGTCTCAGAAATGGCTGCAAAGAGCCTCAGAATTAGTTTTTCAGATGCAGAAAAGCTTTACATTGAAAAGGAAAGAGTGAAAGAGTCTTTCAGAGGTAAAACATATGCAGAAATAGCTAATCATTATTTATGTGCAATCAGTATTTATTACGCACTAATAAATAGATTATAGTTTTCAAAAAAATTGGTAAAGTGAGAACTTGGTTTAAATGGTTACATAAGTAAGAAGCTAATGATAAAAAATAACAAAACTCTAAAATTAATTTTAATCTTAGAAAGAGTCCAGACCATGGTGGTAAACCTATGTTTGTGTGTTGTTTCTCTTTAAAGACAAAAGTTGCTAATGTATATATTTTTTTTTCTAAGCTAAAACCTCAGTATTCAGGTTTAATTTTTATTCTTTCTTTCTTTTTTGTTTTGTTTTTTTGTACCAGGAATCAAACTGAAGACCTTGTGCTTGCCAGGCAGGTGCTTGTGTCTCTGAGCTATATCCCTTGCCAGTATTCAGATTTAATTGAAGTGCTGGCATTTAATGAGAAATTAATGGGATCTGGGTTACAGCTTGGACTTAGTCTCCCAATGGTTTTCCCTCCCTGGTCTAGATGTCCCATAGATGCTGAGAAAAGAAAATGCAAGTGGCCAGGAAGGTGCGACCTAGGCTCTCCCAGAGGGCATATATGATTTATTTTTTCTCAAAATTTGTATTTTGTATGTGTGGATGGATTTATATATGTGTGTATAGATTAATTATTGATAGGGTTGTTAGAAGAGGAGATGTTTTAGGACTTAATTTCAACAAATTATTTTGTACTTTCTCCTTTAGCAAAGATAGATGATTGTCATAAATGACAATAGGCTTAGATTAATTCATAGGAATCTGAACAATCTTAACTAGATTAAATTTTTATGTAGACATTGGAGAAAATTGGTATTAAGATGAACAGAGGAAAACTATCCTAATACAAATGTGCAGACTATCCATAAAGATACAATCACTCAAGGAATGTATTTAACAAAATGTATTTTAATATTTAATTTAACCTTTTAAATTCATTTCTAGTGATAATGATTAACCAATGATAATTATTAATATGAACTAATCATTAAATATCGACTGGTGTAAATGATCATGTGTTTTAAATATTAAATATAGATCAGAAAATATGTATACTTAAAATAACAGATTCTTTCTTTCTAGAAGGAGAAAGTTAATCTCTAACCTGGTGAGTGCTGAAAGTTGGTAGAGGTTGAGCCGCCTTTCACAATGCCTATTGCTGTTTTTATCCTTATCTGCTATGCTTTTGCATGTTGAGTTCCAGGATCTCCTCTGAAATGCCCAGTGGATGGGACAGGGCTGTCCCTTTTTTTCCCCATGCCATGCAATGTATATGAATTAATGGAGAACCCTTCCATGCAACACTCAAGATACACCTTTACTACTAACTGAAGAAACACATGAGACTTTGTTTAGTATTTAGAGTAAAGATGCTTAGATCATACATGAGGAGACACTTTACTTTTTTGTGGTATTAGGGACTGAAACCTGGACCTCTGGGTTGAGCTATATCTCCATCTACATACACCCAGTCCACTTTAAAAAAACATTGAGATAGTCTCCATAATTTGCCCAGGCAGAGAGTGAATTTGCAATCTTCTTGACTAGAGGCAAGATCCACCATGCCAGGCTAGGAATCCAGTTTTAATGTGGAAAAGGCCACCCAATAAATGTTCTTCCCTTCAAATCTTGTATATTCCCTCTGCTTTCCCTCCAAGGATGATAATGGTCTATTCATCAGACTAATTAACAAACTGATCAAATTCAATACTATCCTTGTAAATTCAAATGGCCCTTCATTGAATTGAACTACATTGATTGCTTAGATGAATGCTAAGGAAGAATCCAAACTTCATGTTGACCAGTGAGAGAGATGTTTTGGTCAAAGCAACCTCCTAGCATCCTAGAATTCTGGATTTATTCTCCCTCTTCAGAAAATACCACCATTGAAGGCTGTCTCTAGCTGGACAGACACGTTTGGGTGATTTTTGAAAATTACCTATTTATTCTATGTTCCCAGGAATGTCCTACTTCTTGATTTCAGTCAGCCCTGGAAATATTATGTGAGGTCCATCAAATAAGTTTTCCATTTTCTTAAATTTGAACACCGAATTATTTTTGGATGGAAATCTTCGCAGAGGTTTTAGTCTATCAACACTATGATTTCTTGTAAAGAATGTATCTCTTTATACCTGTAGGCTGGGAAATTCTCGCTTGAATATTTTCCCTACCTCTCAAGAAGGAAAAGCAGTGCTCGGCTTATTTCCGTGATTTGTAAGTAGCCTAAAGGTTGGAACCAGGTGACTACTATCACACTAAAAGCCACACCATTTAAAAAATACATCATTCTATATATAACCATGGAATGGATTTGTAAAAAAAATTACTGATAGATGAATTAAGTAATTTTATGTTAAATGCTATATACTTGTTGCAGTTGCTAAATTGTTTAATACCTTTTCAGTTTTAAATAAATAAACCATGACTACTTTCATACTTAACCTCAACTTTTCTAGATTTTTTTGGTAAATACTTTGCTGAAATCCACAGAATTCAGCACATTTCCTCCTTTCAGCCTTACATTAGGGCTTTCTATAAAATATGACCAAAGTCATATTTTGTTTTGAAGAGATCAAATGGCTTTCTATTACTTCCTGCAATTGTTAGGCAAATATTAAGAAAGGTCATTTTGGATCTTTTAAATTTATTTCTACTTAATTTACATACAAAGAAATTATATTTAAGACATCCTGATTATTGGTCTAAATAATAATGTCCCATATGGATTGTCTTCATAGGATTCACTAAAGACAATTTCATGAGTCACAGATAAGTGATTTTCATCATACGCTTGATAACTTTTGGAGATAACACAGGATCAAGAAAGTTCAGAATTTTGATGTGATTTCTCTTGTTAACCACTGACTCCTCAAATTGTGTATAAGAAAGAGTACCTGGGCATTGTCTACAAAAGTTGACTTCTCCCTAGTAAGCATCACTGGCCTGAACATGATGGGACAGTAGCTATCCATGCTTCTTGGTTAATTTACTGTATTACACTATGGCGTGGCCTCCAAGACCCACCCTAGTTGTCTTTCGCAGTCTCCAGTATCACCCAAGAGTCTCTATGGACAACCATCCAACCCGTCACCTAGAGACCCTTGTGGTGTGGGTTGCCCAGCCCTGGGTGCTCCATCTCCCCTTCCTTCACAGCCTCTTATAGAGCACCTCCCACTGCAGGGATGGAGGCCAAGCTGGGAGCCTCAGCGCCTTAGGAAGTTATTTATCCTCAGTGGTGGTTCACCAGTGCTGAAGTCCTTGTTACATTTACCTCTGTTTACACATTTACATTTATTCTTTTTATGTATAAATTATCCCATTTTTTCCCTAAAAGCTATGATGTTTCCTATCAATTTTTTAATGAGCTGAAATGCCAGTTCTTTTGGGATCACCCTATAATAATGAAAGGGAAAAATAATCATTTTTTCTTTTTTTTTTACCATATGTGCTTCTGTAGTATACTGAAGTACTCTAGTAACAAATCTATTTGGCCTAATAAGTCTTAAATTCCTTAATGTCTCTGCCCTGTCCTCATTCCTCTTGCCATACCTGGGAGAGTGCCTTGCACACAGCACGTAGACCTTATCCCATAAACCTAAGGGATGAAAGATTGTGCTCCAAGACGGCATCATGCATGAAGAGCAGGATCAGCAACAGAAAGCAGCCATCCCGTTGTTCTACCTGGCCTTTTCGGAAACCTAAGTCTCCCTAAGCATGAACAGCGCTAGAGCCCAGGGAGCTGCTGTGTCTAGCATTTTCCATGGCCATTGGATACAGGGAAAATTAACTGTGAAGACATTTCTAGTATTTTTAACTACAGGAGGTCCAATTTACATCAATTTTTAAAAGTGATTTGCTTCTGAGCAGAAAATGCAATTAAGCCCAAGATATGTGTCCCTGGCATCTTTTTTGTCCTTATGGGCCACACAAGCAAGAATTATGTGCAACTAGGGAAGTCTAGACCAGAGAACTTTTAAAGAAAGCACTACACTTTTCCATAACTCACAAATAAAGAGATCATTAAAACCTGAAACTAGTGCTTAAATTTTAAAATGCCTTGTGGGAGCAATTAAATGTAGTGCATCTGTGTAATGGATACAGCTTGGGCACGATCACCCTCACTTATAGAGGACCTCGTCAAAGCTGACGTGCGACCCCCTAAACAGATTTTTGCCTACTCTTCAAATTCAGTGAAACTAGGCCAAGAAAATAAACATCTACAAAACATCCACCTATGGGGAAAATGCTCCCAGATGTTGCTGTGAGTTGTATAAATGGAAAATAATAAACTGAACAGCATTCCAGGGAGAAACTGCAGCTCAAACACTCCTTCAAAGGAATGCAAATGTGCATTGCAGGTTGCAAGAGCAACTCTTAGTGGGACCTTCCTGCTCCAGGGCGGAGTGCTCCCTGGGAAGGCAGCAGGCTGTGTAAATGGAGGACTCACAAACTTGCTCCCTCTGTGGCAATGGGGATTTTCCTGCCTGTTCCTCCTGTGGCCTCTCCTGTTCACCATTAGTTCACTGTCCTTGGTTTGCCCCCTGCCCAACCCAGTGACCAGGTGAAGGTCAATTTAAGTCAATCACAGGACCTTCCAGGTTAAAATGATGCTTTGACAAGATGACATCTGCAGCATTAAATCATGAACTACTCAGACAATGGATTACTTTCTGAGCCCAAGAGATTTAATCACAATTGATTTAATTAAATATTGGCCTGACATATATTTGGTTATATAATTTCCTTCTTTTGGAAATACATGCACTATAATTTCACAGGATTTTTTTTTAGAAGAGGGGCATACACATTTATGCTTTCAAACTTGCCCAGTATGCATGTTTTACTCTTATAATGAGAAAAGGCATTTGCAAGTTAAGAAATCACATTTTCCTATCATATCTTTGTTGAGTATAAGAAGGACTTTCTACTCTATGGAATGAACTAACAGGGCTGAACTTAGACGGTTCTTAAAATATAGACTCTAACATTGGGGAATATGTTAAACTATAATTTTACATTTATATGAAATTGATAGCTCATAGCTGTGAAAATTTCTGACATAAAATTTATAGTTCCTTAAAAAATATAGCTTTTGTGCTCCCTAGGCATCTATATATTTATAAACAGGTATTTTCTTTTGAAATCAAGTCCAAACACACAGTTCTGAAAACTAAGCTGTAACACTGTACGTGACAGTCCCTGGCTCCTGTTGTTTCTGCCCATGTCTTTTCTCCCTGCTGTGATGAGACTCCTTCTTGGCATCCCAAAGCATTCAGTTTTGCACCCTGCTGTGCCTGTTAGTATAGAGTGAACACTTCATCATGCCCACTACCATAGCATGTGCACTAATATAACATTGGTATTTAGTACACCAGCATCATCATTCAGGAGTTCAGCTTACAACGACAAAGCCAGTCTTACCAGTATGTGCCAACTTTTGATCTATGAAGAAATTGAAGAAATCTTTTGTTTCCTCAAATTACGTCTTACTAAAACTAATTAGAAGTAAGGGTATTGTGAATCTTCAGCATTCTAAGATAAAGTATAAGCCAGGAAAATCCTGGCTGTCATTGAAACTTGATTGTAGATTAAGGTTAGTATTTTTTCCCTTGAATTTCTGCTTTAGAAGTAAAATCACAAATTCTGGGACAATTTTCATGCTGAAATCATTTGGAATGTAGACTTGTACCTTTTAGCCATTTGAGCTGCTCAGCAACACTACAAAGTAGGTCCTTGCTGGGTGCTGTTAGTTTCAGTGTTATATTATAATATTTTTATAGAAAAATATTTGGGTAGGGAAGAAAAATGCTGCATTTCTCTAGCTTATTAGATAGTTTACTGCCTTCCAAGACACTCTGATAAGGAATGGCCCGTTACCAGCCCTTCTGGGGCTTAGAATTCATCTTGAAAGGTTTCGTGCCATTGATTGCAGTGAGCTTGCAGAGTTTCACCTCTTTCCAGGACATGTGCGTGCCCACAGTGATCTCATCCATTATGTTTTTTTGCTTTTTATTCTTGGAAAAATCTGCCTTTTTGAAGTCTAGTATTCCCCCCTTATACTTGACTTTAGCATTCTCTTAATACAGTTTCTGGCCATAAATCTTTTTCCAGTCTGAGAACACTTTCTCCAGTTAGAAGGAAAGGCAATGAGATTTGTCAGTCTACAAGAAATATTGCTAATTTCTTGATTGTGACATAAGTGGCAATGCCATTGGGTCATGATGATGACATGCCTATCTTCTTGATTCTCTATGTCCCTTTTATCTGTGAAACTCCTTTCCCCCCAGAAGCCATATCCTATTTAGAACACGGTGTCTGTTTAGAAGTCCATGTACATTCTGAGTTTTAGGCTTCTGCTATTTCATCTTTGGTTAAGTCTGGAATACTATAACCTTAACAAAAATAACAGATAAAAATCAAATATACAGAACATAAATAAGAACTTATTCTTAACAGACAACCCAGGAAGAAAGTGAGCCAAGAATACAAACTGGTATATTCAAAGAAAAGAAAAAATAAAAACCTGACTGGCTAATGAGCATATGGATAAATGCTTAACTTGACAATACTCTTTATAGTTAACTAGAAAGATATAGAAATATCTTTCATATCCACTCGGCTGACTAAAACCTAACAGTTTGATAAGCAAATATTGACAGGCTGCAAGGAAAACATAGTACTGGTGAGAGTATGTGGGCGCAATTTGGAAGTTTATAATTTTTAAAAATAAAAATGTGTGCATACCCAGTTTTATTTCCAGATATATGTAGTACTACAGAGAAGCATTTGCACATTGCACAAGAATGACAATTCAGTCTTAGTACTCACACACAAGGAGGAAAAATATACCCATCAAGTGTGGAATGAACGAATAAAATGTGTGGTCTTCATAACTAAATCAAAATAGATGCGTATTTATTCACACAAATAAGATGTAAATGATGTCTCACATGAGCTATATAAAACACACATATGTGTCATATACAAATGAGTTTGAAAGTCTTAAAGGATAGAGATTAATCTCATGAATATATTGTCTTTGAGACACTGAAAAGAGGACCAAAATTGGAGGTGCTCATCAAAAAGTATTTTGTTTGCTGTTTTGGTTTTTTAAAGAATAAAATTTCTTATATAATTGAGATTCTAAACTTCCACAAATATAAAAATTATAAGGAGAATATCCATTACTATTAATATTTTATCTTACAAATAATACATAAAAATATAATGTGCATTCTTAAATTACAATCATCAGGGAAAATCATCCATTTGTAACATTTTTTCAATGAACTCATAACTTTGTATTTCCTTTGTATTCATCAATTGGGTCTAGTTTCATGGAGCATGTCTGTGTATATATATGTGTGTACATACGTATATATGAAAAATGGGGAATTCACACAAGTGGATTTATAGTTATGCATTTGGTTCTTAGTGTGCAAGTCAGTTGACAGTGCATAAATACATATTATGTCCTGGAGAACAAAATAAATCACTGCAATGTGCAAATTCTCATGGGACAATGATTTGGCAATGTAGCAAGTACGTACTAATGATGTATCATATGAACAAAGGTGGGCTAAATAGTACATAATTTCATCAGCATTGGTATGTGGTAGAGTTTAGATCTAAAATGTCCCCACAAGTTCTTGCATATGTGGAAGGTGATTGGATGTTGGGGCTGGCCCTCAGGTGCTATTGGGAGGTGTGCTCTGGTTGGAGGCGGATCCCTGGGGCATGGCCTGGACTGCAGAGTCTGAGGCTCTTCCTCAGTCCAGGCTCATCCCTTCTCTATCAGCTTCCAGGCACTGTGATGTGAGCTGTCTTTTCCTGAGTTTCTTTTTTTTTTTTTGGCAGAACCGGGGATCGAACTCAGGCCCTTGCACTTGCCAGGGAAGTGCT
>NDGM010980745.1:0-16954 GCA_002564305.1 Octomys mimax | reverse complement strand
GACTGCAATCAAAGTATAAATTAAATAGGAGCAATTAATGCCTGCCCAGATCTACACTTTAAACCATGATTTTTAACTATATAGTAAACTTGAACTTCTGGGAAGTGCTAACTCATTTAGAACACCATTAAAAAAGAAATAAAGTGTGTGTTTAAACAGCTTTGCGTCAGTGAGGCTGAATCATCCTTGTGCTTGTTGAATCACGGCTGAGGGCTGAGTCACCCCAGGGGCCGGCTGAATCGTGTTCCCTACTCTGCAGAAGTCTAAAGCATGGTGTGCACAGAGTTTAAAGGCAATCACTCAAATGAGAGTGAATGCTTCAAGTTTAAAACACCGGTGCTGGCACTGCCAATGGACGATGAAGAAAGCCTGCTGCCAACGGCACGAGCCATCCATGCAGATACCACCGTCTTAGGAGAAACACAGCCATAGTAATATGGCATAGGCATTGACGATGGGCCCAGCGCTCAGGCATGAATTTAGGATTAACTCGAAGGAAAGAAAAATTTATCAGTACTACCCAGAGTATAACAAGTGAGGGCAGCAGATGAAATCTTAAATCTATAGAATCTTCCTTACATTTTTAGGACCACCGTAGACAGAGACGAAGCAAGAAAGGGATCCCTAACACTGCCAGCCGCACAAAGTGGGGGGCAGTGCACGTCTGCCTTACCGCTCCAGCTTTTGCTCTGGTGGTGCCCAGGCAACAAAATCCAACGTCGTGACCTTGAAATACAGAAGCATAGTCGTCCAGCTTCTCAAAGTCCACCACTTCTTGATTCTAAACATGAAAACAGAGTATATAGCTTCATGTTATTTAAGAAATGCACAGAACATCCTTCTAAAGAACAAACTATAGCTTGCTACTGACAGGTCTAATCAAAGACCAATGTCACAAATTCATTTTCTCCCACCAAAACACAGTCTGAATTGGAAATCAACAATATGTCCAATCTGTCTATGGATAAATAGATGAGTGGTGATACATATTTATAAAATTAGGTTGTTATAATTTATTTATGAAAAATAAAAGTGTCTCCTTCCTAGCTTACCAGGAAGGACACCTCTGAGGGACAATGTAGGGATAGGAGATGGGGCTTTGGAATCTTGAAGAAGACCAAGTTTGATATCTTGGTTCTGCTACTTACTACGCAAGTCCTCGTCACCAACTTATTGATCATATATGCCTCAGTTTTTTTTCCTGCAGTTAAATGTGGCTGATAATCCCTTCAATCCAGTTAACAAACTACCTGCATTAGAGTGAGTCCAGAAGAGTGTGAGAGAAAAGTGTATTCCTGGGCCGCATGCCAACCCTTCCAAATCAGAATCTGCACTCTGAACAGGATCCACGGTAATACTAGAGCACACTGAAATAAATTTAAGAGCCTGCTTTGGGCCTTTTAAGTCTGTCTGGAAACTTAAAGTGTGAGAAATTCTATCACTCAGGAGTTCAAATAAAATCTCACCTTCCTGTTGATCGCATCATTTTTTGTTGTTGCTGCAACGCTAGAGACTGAGCACAGAGCTCCGGCACGCCGGGCAAGAGCTCTACCACAGGGCTATTTCCCAGCCTCGTCCAAAAACACTTTTCTGGCACTGTATAAAATGCTGAAGAAAGGCAGGTTTTTCTAAAGTGCTTGCTCAAAAGTCGTAACACCTAGAGCACTCTCTGCAAGCACAGATCTCAGTGTGAGGATCTCATGACCCAGAGCATCTCACAAGGCCCAGAAAACAGGCTATGAAGACCACCTAAAGCCTGCATAGCCTAAGAAAACATGTTTTAAACAGGCCAAATCCTATAGGCCAAAGATGTAAGCTAAGTGATGTCAAGGCAGGCCTATGTGAAAGGGAGTCAAGAACACTTATTTGCAGGCTTGCTTGTAGTTCAGAATATTCTTCCTGGGAAACCCACTTCCCACCCAAGTTCTGTAGATGCCATGCCACAAAGACACACTCTACTCAATGTGCTGCATTGTGGATAATTCAGTTAGGCATCATAAGCTCCACGAAGCTGGGACTTCAGGAGATATCACCAAATCAAAGTCTGGGGTATCACTTGCTCGCCAGGAACATAGAACTTAGGTAGTCGGTAAAGTTCCTTTCAAGGGCAAGAGCCACAAGCGCACGTTCAGGTTCTCTTCCAGAATTCCTTTAAGTGTGCGGGACACAAGATAAGCCATAGGGTAGAGAAAACTGCGATGGCTGCTGGACGATCGCTAATGCCTGCTCATAGGAATTAAAAACAGAGCTCTTTGCTCTGCCGTCTCCATCGCAACCTAGGTCCTACTTCATTCTGCCCTGGGTGGTGGCTGCAGGACCCCAAGGGAAAGCCTTGGCAGATCAGTCACCGCCCTGCTTTCTCCTCTGGCCCCACAGTGTTCAACTTCTGCGTCTGACGTAAATTCACTTTCCAAAATCAAACCCAAAGCAGGTGATACGTGTTTGAGTCCCAGCTAAAATACCCACCACGTTTTTATAAGCCTCTTCCTCGAAGGTGAGCTTCCTCCGGCCAATAAGCGTGACTTTGGAAAACAGGTTCTGTTCCAGGAGTTCTTTTAAGAGCACTTTGCCGGTTTCCCCGCTGGCTCCGAGAATAAAGACAGATTTGTTCTGCATCCTGAAGTCTTCCCGAAGCTTCGGCAGCGCCTGGGTCTCGGCCATGCTGCGGAAACAACAGCGACAGGTGCGGGTCTTGATGCTAAGGGACGACACCTTCCTTACCTCGGGAACAGGGACAATTGTTGTTTATCATTTCCGGGAGGGGCCGCCGTCGCCTCTGGGGCGTCGCCTAGGGAAAGTGCTGAGTCACCCGCCGGGCCCGCGCTCACCTGGCCCCGGTGCAGGGCCGGGTGCTCACCTGGCCGCCGGGCCCGGCCGCCCACCGCGGGGATGTCCCCCGCGACACCCCAGCTCCGGGCTCGCCCGGCGTCCCCCAGGATTACCTGAGCCCGGCACCGGGCCCCGCGTCCTCCGGCCGCAGGAGGAGCAGCGCGCCCACCACGGCGACCGCGGCGGCACCCAGCGCCCTGGACCCCGGCATCCGGGGGCCCCGTGCCCGCCCCCTGCCGGCCTCCCGCGTCCGCCCCGCGCGTCTTCCGGGTGACTGCGGCCTGCGCGCGCTCGCACGCGGGGAGGAGCGCCCAGGGGCTGGGGTTGGGCGGGGGTTGGGCGGGGGCCCTGCCCTGCCGGGGCGCTGGAAGCGGGCGAGGGCCTGGGGTGCTTGCTCGGCTGCCAGGTGCAGCGTCCCGGGTTGAGCTCCTGGGAGGCCGTTCCGATGGGCCCTCGGTCCGTCCTCCTGCCCGCCAGGTCCCAGCTCAGGCTGGCCCAGGGTAAAAGACGCCCCAGCTTGACCGGCGTCTGTGTCTCAAAATGTAGTTTCAATTTTGTATTGGAAGACATACTCATCTCGAATTTAGCAAGTCCAAAGCGTGTCTCTTCCCAGCCAGCCACCCCAAATAGGAAAGAAATAGAAACCTGTTCCCGCTCGCGCACACACACACACACACCCCTTTGCTCTCCTCTGAAGTCAGATAACATCCCGTCCCTAAAAAACAAACAAACAAAAAACAAAAACATCCCGTCCCTTCTGGCATCTTGCTCCTAAGCTTTCTGCATTCTCAGTGGGTCCCCAAGGCCTGCCATCCTCCCTGCCTTCTGTACCTCTCTTCTATAATGCGGGCTATCTCACCAGTGCAGCTGGTTTCCCTTCCACACCTAATGTACAGTTCACTTGGTGGTTCAGAGTGGGACCTCTGCACTGGGCCTGTCCTGGATCTTGAAAGCCTTGGACAGAGTTTAGCATGACAAACAAGGCTCTGAACAACACAGATCGCTCTGTGAGATTGGTCCTCTGGGGACAGCACCTTGCAGTCCAGGAACCAAAAGCTTCTGGGGAGTCATTACAGTTAGGCCTGACCCAGGTTCCCCCATCAGATACTCCTATACAGGTTTTGTATTTTGGAGGTATACCAACGCCTGAGCTGGACCCCCACCAGCTGGGGCAGGGCTGGGGATGGTGGCACCCTGTTTCCACCAATGACCTGATGGTGTGATCTTCCCGTGTCTTGTGCCCCTTAACTTCTGCCTGCCTTCAGAGCCTATTCTGAATAATTCCTGCTAGTCTGCCAATTGATTCTCTCTCTGCTGAAGCCAACCAGATCGATTCTGTTGCTTGCAATAGAAAACCTGGGCAATACAAAGCAAAGTGGTGTCCCCACTGGCCTGTCACAGGGCACAGGCTCTTGCATCTGTGTTTCCAAAGACTCTTTTGACCAAAACTCCACACTAAACCTTGTCAGCTAAGCCTGTCAAATCTGCCACAGAGCTTGTACTGACACCCTAGTGTCCACTCTCTCCTTTTTCCTTTTTAAAAATTGTGGCATAATTAGTAAAGAATACACAGATTATAAAGATTCAGCTCCATGATTTTAGAAAATTGGATACACAGTAGGTGCAGCTACCAAAAGGAAGATACAAGATATCCTGGTCTCAGCTTAGGCAGGCCCTAGCCGAAGACACCCTTGCTTGAACATCTTTGGTCCCCCAAAGTCTGTTGCCCCAGAAAGTGCCTTTTTCCTGTTTCAGCAATCCTTCAGCACCCCAGATTATTCTGATGTCATTCTCTTTCTGATTATTGTCCACAGAGGCTGACAGTACAGATACATTCATTTAAATGTAGCACGCAGCATGTAGTCTTTTGTATCATTTTTGTTTGGTTTACCCTATGTTTTTAATATTAATCCTTGATGTTTGCAGAGATGATTTATGAGTTCTGCAGACACTAAACACTTCCTGGGCCCCTTGTTCCATTTTAAAAGTGGATACATGAAAAATCATGTCTTATGGCTGTGTTTCTATACAGCTGAATATATCAATATTATATAATGACCAGATTCTTTACTCTACAGGTTCATTTTCATGGGCCAAATGGATCAGCTAAACATCCCAAAACACACTTCAATGTCCTTCTGCTGGTGGACTTGGGTTTGTTTCCAGTTTGGGACTATTAGGAAGAAGGTTGCTACAAACACTTTTGTACCAGTCTTTCTCTGGACATAGGTCATTAATCCCCTTAGGTAAACACCCAGGACAGGAATGACCTGCACTCTCTCTGAGCCTGACTTGTGAGGTGAATGTACTATCTCATATCCAGTCTACTTGCCACCATCAGTCTTTTAATTTAAGCCAAATTTTAGTCCTTCCTTCAAATGAGTGTTTATATGTCTTTCTGCAACCCAGCCCCGAGTTTTAGTAGAACCCATTCCTGTGCAATTAGATTCTCTGTTTCCCAGCATGGTTACCAAGCTGGGGTGACCATGTGACAACAAAGGTAACATGTGCAGATTTGAATCAATTTGTGTGTGTGTGTGTGTGTGTGTGTGTGTGTGTGTGATGCTGGCAAATTGAACCCAGGGCCTTCACACTGAGCTATATCCCAGCCAGTGTTTGTTTATTTATTTATGGTGGAACCAGGGATTGAACTCAGGCCCTTGTGCTTGCCAGGCAAGCACTTTAATTTTTTTTTTTTTTTAATTTTGAGACTGGGACTCATTAAATTACTGAATCTGTGCTCCAGTTCTCAGATTTGTGGCCCTCCCGCCTCAGCTTCCCAGAGTGCCAGGGTTGCCAACATTGTGCCTCCCCAGGCAACTTGCGTCACATTTCTGTAGGTCATCTGTCTGCTTTCCTCTCACTTCCTCCTTTCTCCTTTCCCTGGTTAGAATGTGAATATGGGCCTGGTGAACTAGCCCTGAACACGAGGAGAGAGACACCCTGGAAGTCCACAGAGCAGGAAGTTGGAAGCTATCTGTGAATGATTTGGTAGCACAGAGCTATCCACCCTGCCCTGGACCAAGTGGAGACGAAATAAGTCTGACTGGGGTGGCGCCATTGTGGTTTTGCTATGGCAGCTCAGCCAGCACTTTGCATAACGTAAGACCTTTTGAACAATATCGTCAATTGATGTTTACTGATTAATAGGGCAGGTTCATATTGTGCTAAGCAATATACATACGTTTTCAAGGTGGGTAGTCTCTGATTACATATTGTAGGAAGATACTGTACTGAGAAATATAGGCCCCACCCCACCTCCCAGATGAATCAGATACCAAATAGTCACTCTCCCCTGGGAAGGCAAGTTGTAAACACTTGGGAAGCTGAATGAAAGGACCCATTGTGCAGTATTACAACACATCCCCAGAACTTTCCTGGGAGAGTATCTCATGCTAAACACCCAAAGGGTGCACAGGAAAAAAATGGGACCATTTCTTGGTCAGGGACCAAGACAGGCCCAGGGCTCTCCTTCTGCAATAGTTGGCACTTTCTCATCAAGGTATTGAGATAATGAGACATGACCCAGGTTACTAGGGCAACAGAGCCATAAAAATTCAGGGAAAGGGAGGAAAAAACTTGAGGAAGAAAGATGAGGGGACTGAAGCAGCACAGAAGGATCACAGGTATGTAGGATTTACAAGGTAGGCTTACAGTGATTGCCCGGAGAGTCAGGTGTGGTCAAATGCAGAAGGGCTGTCTGCACGTGGGAGTGCCAAAGGATCTAATCAAAGTAGAAGGACTGGAGCTTTGCAGAATTCCATGTGAATCTGTATCAGGAAGCCAAAGGGTCCATCCTGGGAGGCTGCAGAGCCCAAACTGGAAGCCTCAAGATGGACATCCAAAGTGATAGCAAGGGGCCAGCCAGATAGCTCAGCAGACTAAAGCACTGGCTTAGGCAGGTGCAGGGACCAGGTTCTATTCCCAGAGTACTGTGCTGGCCCAATGCCCTGGGCATGCTGAGATGGTGATTCAAACTAGGTGTGGTGGCACTAGGCTATAATCCCAGCACTTGGAAGGCTGAAAACAGGAGAATCACTATGAGTCTGATCTGTGTAGTTAGACCCTGTACCAAATACATACAAACAAAACAAAATTGTAGAAAGGACCTGTGCTCTTCTGAAGAAGCAGAAGTGAGACTTCCTTCTTTCCCTTTTAATTCCAACTGAGCCACAATGTTATTGGTTGGTGCCACCCAAAGGGGACGGGGTCTTCCCACCAGTGAATTTATGATCAGGACACAGCCAGCATAATTGTGGAACCAATCAGCTAGACTTTCTAATTCAAGTTGGTACCGCAGGGTTGGCCAGATAGCTCTGCTTAGGCAGAGCGCAGCGGCTGAGTTTCAATCCCTGGGTGCCATGCCAGTTCACCCCTGGGATGCACTGAGGCTGTGATTGAGACTAGGTGTGGTGGCATGCGCCTGTCATCCCAGCTCTTGAGAGGCTGAAAACAGGAGTTTTCACTAAGAATTTGATCTATGTAGTGAGACCCTGTACACCCTGCACTAAATACATTTAAAAAAAAAAAAGTTGGTACCACAGTTAACTACTGGGGCAAAAGGCCTGCCCAAGAAATGCAATCTTGACCCCTGACTTCCATGAAATCTCTGTGTATATCTTAGCTTTCATATTCCTGTTGGTAAAATATGAACTGCTTTATTACATTCATTTTGTTCCAAGGCACAGAGGTTAATTTGAGTAAGGACAGTGGCAAATACTGTAAGGACACTCCTTCTATGTAAGAGAGACACAATCTTGGAGAAATCTGAAGCTCAGGACCTGATGTAGGATGAGGCCTTATTATTATGGACATCTAGGTGAGATAGAAATTAATGTACAGTCAGAGACACATTGGACCCTCAAGGGAGTCAGCACAGGAAAATAAAGATACCAGAATTGTGACTAGAGGTGAATCTAAAGAGAGCAAGGCCAGGATGGAGACATAAAGGCCGGGCTTGCAGGTCTCCTTAAGAGACAAGCAGCAACTAGTGGTCATCCGGCAATTGGCACCTCCTGGTCCAATAAGTCCAGATAGGCCTCAGATGCCCAGGCAAGTGAGCAGAGCATCCGAGCCCTCCCCTTCCCCAACATGCCTTTGTTCCTTCACATGTCCTTGCTTCCCAACTCATTGCCCTATTGGTCCATATTAGCTAAGTGGCTATACTTGCTATCCTATAGGTTGATTACAGTTTGACCCACATTGGGCCCACACTATGGCTTTGCTCTATAAATAATCCCTGGCAAAGGGCTTCAGGAGTCAACACATAGGGGACCCGTGTAAAAATCCAGGTGCTATTTTCCTTCTCCTTTTTTCCAATATACCTCTCCTATTTCCTTTGGTTTTTTTACTCCATTCCTCCATATTTTGCCACCACAAACTCCACTCATTTAACATCTAACGAGGAGTTATAGGTCTACAATGTTGTTATGAAGACCAGACCTGTACTTAGATTACACTGAGTGTCCTCAGGATGAGGGGTCAATGTGTCTTCACTTTTAGAGCTACAGTTTTCGTTACACCTTGAGACTTTCTCTGTGTCCACTGACTGAAACACCAACCCAAAGTGTCTTGGGTACAAAAGGGGATATCCCAGCATAGTGCATGGATAGCTTTGGGCATGCGCAGAGTCAGGCAGTCGGCCCATGGGCCCAGACCCAGCCTTCCTTCCCTGGGTCCTGTCTTTCTTTTTGACAGTCTTGTCCTTTCTCTCAGACCTTGGAAGGTTACCAGTGCAGGCCTTTGCCCATCAGGTATAGGAAAGACAAGGCAGGAGGTGTGTCGCCTGAGGAAACAGGCTAAGTAAAGTGCAGAGGAAGGAGACAGGCCCTTATCTCAGCACTGAGGTTGTCTGTGGAACACAGCCGACTTGCAGCAACACCCTGGGGCAGTCATTTTCCATCACTTCTACAAAACACCTGAGCCTGAGCACTCTATGAGGACAATGGATTTATTAGCCCACAATTTTGTAGGCATAAAGTCTAACCAGCAAACTCGGGCTCTGGTAACGGCCTCGAAGTGGACAGCGTCATGGTGAGCACACAGGAGAGGCATAGACCGAATGGTAAGGAGCTAGGACGGAGGAAATAAACCTAGGCAGTGAGTGGTGTTGGACAACTGATGCCGTTGACTTCACGTCCATCACATGCTGTCCACAGGAGTTAGTGTCTCCTTGGAAAGTTGGGAAGGGAGAAGCCAATTGCACATGTGACATGGCTCCCACCTCCCTGCTAGCCCTTTGTCCACTTTATAGAGGAAGAAACTCAGGCAAGTATCTGTGAATCAGGTGACCTAAGATCACAGAGTTAAATGTTAGTGTCCAGGGCTTCAACACCAAGAGCAATGCCAAAAATCATATGCGAGATCTGCATAATTCTAGATTTTTTTTCAGAAAAAAATACATATTTAGCAGATCATGACGAATCTGCTCTATCACTCCAGTTCCCAAGCACTTCTGAGTGTGCCCTTTCATGGATTCATCACCAAGGGACTAACCGTTCACAGCGATCATTTAATTTTAAATTTTTTAAATTTTAATTTTTTTGAGGCAACAAAAAAATGATTTTGAGCCAAATCTAAGTGACCACCATCCAGGATAATTTTAATTTTTTTAAATCTAGTAAGCTTGATATTTTTTATTGTGTTTTAATGATTTTCTCCCATTGAAGATGGTGACATGTTATCTTAATTGTTATTAAGACATTGATCAATACTCATTTAGAATAATATGCCTGTGCTAACTATCTGGCATGTGTGAGTTCCTGGGTTCAATCCCCAGGCCTGCCAAAGGAAGAATGTATAAAGTTAATTAGTGTGAGGAAAAACATTAAAATGCACTGGGTGCTGGCAAGGGCAGAGTGTACTTGTGGCGTGACAGCTCCCCGAGGTTGAATCAGAATGAGTCAGATCTAGGGCACCCGAATGTGCTGGGCACATTTCGTTCCCCCACCATCCCCTTTCTAGGTCTGTACCCTTCTCTGAGACCCACAGCTGCGTCCCACATGCCCTATGAGGTGGCAGCAGGAACTCCTGAGCATGTTTGAGCCCTGGCCAGCCCCTTAGGCTGAGGGACCTTGGGCAGGTCGAAGGACCATTGGACCAGAGTGTGCTCTGAGAGGCCACGGCACCACACCTAGAGCACGCAGCCTCGCTCCAGGGGGCTGTCTGCCACCTCCTAGGTGTTGAAGGGCAATATCTACACACCTGGATTTCTCCAGGCTCATCCCTGAGGCTGAGGAGGAGAGCAAGAGGGCCACATTGTTGAACACCGAGACTTTGCAGAGGACCCCAAGGACATGGCATAACTTGGGGCGCAGTGGGCCCAGATGTGCTCTTCATGGAGGCCACACAGGGAAAAAAGAAAAAGGCCTCCTGCCCCTCCTACCTCATGTCCTCGGAAACCTCTTCCTTCCCTTTTTCCCTGCCTCAAACACATTCCCCTTCTCTACATGTGCATCTTTTTTAGAAAGCTAAAGCTTTAGACAAATAATAATAAATGAAGTTTTGAAGACAGAAAGCTGCCCGGGCTTGCCCTAGACTTACTGAAACAGAAAGCAGCATGATTGGGAGCTCCTCTGATTCTGTTGCCTGCTTAAAGGAGATATTCACCGTGGAAGGGATATTGTTAGGATTGTCATTGTCATCATCATATCCACAAAGACAGTAATAATCTTTCCCAAAGGGGAACATGCAGTGGCCGAAAGCAAACTGGTTTTCAGCTTTGCGACTTTTTTTCTTCTCAGTGCTATGGATCAATTCCATGGCCTTGCACATGCTGGGCAGCACTGTGCCACTGAGCTACATGCACCCTGGCCCTTCCTATCTGAGATAAGTTCTCACTGAGTGCTCAGGCTGTCCTGGAACTCGAGACCCTGCTGCCTAAGCCTCCTGAGTTACCCAGATGGCAGCGAGCACCACTACTCCCAGACTTCTCCCACTTAGTAAAAACTTAGTGTTTTGGTTTAAGGTTTGCAAGGGGAACAACACAACACATGACACTTAATTATAAGATTATTTTATAATAGTCACCCGAACAGTCATATACAAAAAGAGCACAGGAAATCAGTCTACACAATAAGAACCAAAGAATCCAGCTGAGGGCCTGGATCCTGATATCCTGCATGAGTCCAGCTGAAGACCAAGAACCCATAACAATACCTCCCACAAATCCAACTGGAGGCTTAGAGCTCCTGACAACGCCTGATGCAGTTTCATGGATCTACACCGAAAGGCCTGAAGGTCAGTTGTGGTAGCTAGAAGGTCTGCGCCAGCAGGCTGAGGGATCTGCACCAGCAGGCTGAGGGATCTGCACTGGAGCCAGAAAGCGATGCTCAAGGTAAGAGCCAGAGCTCCCCCAACAAGTGTAACAGCCATCCTCAGCAACAGGGAGGTCCCCAGCTCCTTCGACAACGAGAATAGCCAAGTTCCCATCAGGAAAGCCAACATGACGAGCTTCTCCACAGGGCTGAGCAGTGCGCCATCTTCCCCGCTGGAGCCAGGAAGTGATGCTCAAGGTGAGGACCAGAGCTTCCCAAGGTGAACCGCAGCCATTCTCAGCAATAAAGATGTCCTGAGCTCCTTGGACGATGAGAACAGCCGAGCTCATCCAGAAAGCCAGCACGACACGGGCCTCCAAGAGAGCCAACCGCTGTACAGTGCAGCCAGCTCCCAGGAGCTTCCCTCACAGCTTCTCTTCTTCTCCAGTTCTGCTTCTTGTGCTGCTGGCACCAGTCCTCGGATGGCCCCCAAAGCCAGCACCAGGCTCCTTCAGTTCCTCTGGCTGTCCCCAGCTGACCACCAACTGTCATCCACCATACTTAGACAACACTTAAAGTACATCAAACACTGTGAGTACTTCATGTAGATGAAGCCACTGGACACTTGTGACATCCTTGAGAAACAGGAATGATGATTATGGCGACTCAGAGGCAAGCAGCTCCTGAAATTCACCCAGTTATGAGTAGAAGAGCCAGGATGGTCTCAAAGCTATAATATCTCCTAAGCAGGTTATGCCTGTAAAGCCTCAGTTTCCTTAACTGTGAAATGGAAACAGGACGTCACTCACTCCCTAGGGGACTTATGGAAATGGCCGAGACTTGTCAGGTCAAGTGCTCAGCATGGTGTTGAGTCCACACTGAGCACTGACTGAAACACACCCCATTATTAAGGATTTCAGTACTATTCAGCTTCCCGGCAATACCACGTGAGTCCCCGCTGAGCTCTAAGAATCTGAGCCACCTGAGCCAGCGGGTGGCACTGCTGGGAGAGGCCACCTGGAACACACTCGAGGAGGGGCCTCTTGGGAGATAATGCATCTGCCCCAAAGAAGGACCCAGGCATGACGGGTGTCACCCAGTAAGAAAGATTTGGTCATCAGAAGGGAGCGTGACTCAAAGACAGTGCAGGGCATTCCGGTTCATTCCTATAATCCCAGCACTCTGAGAGGCTGAGGCAGGAAGATCCAGCCAACCTGAGCAATTTAGGGACTTAGTGAGACCCTTACATGAAAGCAGATCAAAACAACAAAAAAATAGACAACAGGCATGGCACTGATATGTACCCCCGACCCTCCATGGGAGTCCTGTGCCCTGTGTGGGAGCCCCACTGTGCGTACGGGGATTGTCTCCCTCAGGAAAGACTCCGAGGCCTGATTGTTCAGGAGCAGGCACAAGGCTCAGTCAACTGCCGACCGCCAATGGGCTCTGGAGGAGAGCTCCTTCCCACAAAAGTGCAAGGACAGGTGGGGGAGACCGGCAGAGGCAGGCCGGCCCAGTTACGCCCCCACACACTTCCAGAAGGCACCTGAAGACATGCATTTTCCAGGTTGCTTGATTCTGCAGGAGCTGGCGCCGGGGCAAACTCAGTCGGATGAGTTAACCGTTGCCTGGCGAAGACCAGGGAAGCGCAGGCTTCAGAATATTTTACAATTCCCAGCAGCAGTTAATGTTCACAGGAGGAAAACAACTTAAGCCTGCCAGGGTATGCTGTGTGCGTGTGCACACGTGTGTGCGCGCGTGCACATGGAAGAAAGTAACTCCTGGCGTAGGTTCACGTCCTCCGGTGGGCATCTGTGATCCCGATCAGTGGCAGCTGCAAAACACAAGAGGGCGCCAGAGAAGATGGAAATGATTTTTCCAGGGAACCACTCGGTGCTGGAAAACCTCCTATTTATTTATTAGGACACTTTCATTTCTCTTGGTTCCATTGTCAATTAGACAACGGAACGGCTATGTGTGGAAACTTGTTGGCTGTTTTCAGCCTCCCAAACTCTGGGATTACAGGCTCGCACCACCGCACCCAGTCTCAAAGCTGTCTCAGTGCACCCTGGGGATGGGGCAGCGTGGCACGCTGGGGGTCAAACCCCGGTCCCTGCGCTCTGCCTAAGCAGGCACTTTAGTCCGCTGAGCTATCTGGCCAGCCTTAGAAATTAAACTTTTTATATGGCAATTTTTCTCTTTGAAATTCTCATTATACCCTTGATCTGCTTGCATCAAACAAACTCTTGAGAGAAGTAGGTCTGACATTGAAGAACAAACGCTTTGGGGTAGGTCAGCTGGTGCAGTTCTCAGCTCTACCACGTTCTCCTTGTGCCCTAGTTTCCTTATCTGTAAAATAGGAAGACATAGTTTCTATCTCACTGGGTGTTTTGAAGATTAAACGTGGTAATCCATTCAGAGAGCTTGGAATCCAGTTCTGTTTAAGAGCTCTGTCTCTATTAGGTCTTATTCAGTGTGACCCACAATGATCATAGACTATCATATGATCTATGATCATAGACTCAACCCCCGAGCTGGAAAGGGAACCAGGTTAGCGCCAGGCAGGGAGCACAGCACTCTGCCTGGGTAGCTGCCTAGGCACCCCCCCCCCACACACACACACTGGGCTGTCCCGGGGCAAAGGGCTGCACCTTCCCAAGCTCTGGAGAGAATCTGATGAGGTGATGGACCCACAGCTCTCAGGAGCACGCAGTCAGGACTCAGCGCTTCCAGGCTGTGGTGTGGTCAAAACCAAAGGACTCCAGCAAACCAGGAACGCTCTACCTTCCTGAAAAGATGGCCATGTCGTTTCCAGTTTTACAATCCCCTTTCTTAGCAAATCAAACCAGTGATAAACTTCAAAGATGATGAGAACAGTATGTTCTGGAAGGAAGCTACATGCCTCATGCCTTAAACTTAGAGTGACCCCTCCAGACGAGGGGCCTGGAAATCCCCCCAGAGGGCAGCTTCTCCCTTCCACGGAGGAGGGAAGGGGTCTGGAGGCTCTGGCAGCAGAGGAAGAGGGGCGCCACTTCCCTCGATGCTAACAGTCCCTCTTGGCTATGATACAACAGGAGCTAAGTCAATGACGTGAATCAGACTCGAAAGGCTAACTACGGGGCCAAGTTTCTCTTCCATGAGAAACCCCAAGTGTACACAACGCAAAGAGAAAACGAGATGGCAGCAGGAGACAGGGAGACTGTGTGCAGACCAGAAGGGCATCTTAAACAGAGGAAGGGGAGGGAAAGGGGACGTACAGGGGATTGAGATGTGACCTACACATGTACCGACTCCTCCCCAGGGACGGATTCATTATGCGTGGCAACTATGTACTCACTTACAAAAAGAAGAGCCACAAAATACAGTTTTATTTCCTGGTTGAAAAGAAAGTTTTCTTAAACCCTCCTCCTCATAGCAGAGAAACACACAAGTCTAGCCTTGAAGCCTGGGGTACCCAACAAGAAACTTCTATTAAATCATAGTATTTTCTGAAAAATGCACGCAATTGTACAATCCTGCCCATCGTCCCTTGCTGGGTATCTTTCCAGCAATTGCTGTCAGCAGTTGCAGTGGGCAGATGTTGGGTTTCGCTGACCAGCTGCTCCTCACCCTCCCGAGACCCAGCCCTTCCCGTACCATGGACCGCACCTTCAGCACCCCGGCATGGGACCGCACTCACTCACAGTCATGCAGGGTGTTTCCTCCCCTGGCACAGCAAGTGCCTCACGGCTAGGACCAGGGTTCAGTGAGGGCTCATGAGACACAGTTGCTGGATTTGGCCTGTGACTACTGATGAAAGAGGTGTACTGTCTTTCCCACTGGACCCAGATCCGTGGGGATATTTGTCTATGGAGAGCAGGAAAAATTTCTTTTCCTTCTGCCCTCCTAAGTTCTCAGTTGGACCCATTGTAAAAAAGACATTTACAAGAGAAAAGCACAGATATTTGCAATATATAATTATGCGAGATGCAAGCCTTTTTAAGGAAACAAAGGCCAAAACAAATGGTGACACCTCAGCATTTAACCATAGGGTTGATGAAGAGCTGTGGGTGGAGGAGAAGCATGTGAGCTAAGGCCAATAAATGCGGAAGCTCAGCAAGGCCTTCTCTGCTCCTTCTCAGCCTTCCTCCATCTCCAAAGGCAATGAAGTTCTCTTCCTTGAGGGCCAGGCAGGGCCTGGCTCATTGAGGGTCTTAGAACCCATGTCAGGGGAGAGGGGCCAGGAAGATCAGAGAGGTCTGCCTTTTCTCATAGTTTCTTCAGCTTAAGAAACACTCCCAAGTGCAGTATATTAAGGTTGTGTGTTCTGAACCCTGTCATCTAATGGGAGTCACCATGCCACCTTCGGAAGAGGAGCAGTCCAACAATGAAGTCAGAGAAGGAGTATAACGGGTTGAGGAGAGAGAGAGAGAGAGGGAGAGAGGGAAAGAGGAAGCGGGAGAGGGAGTTTTATAGATAGGATATAGGTCCTAAGGCATTGTTGATTGGGTCAATAATTTTTTTTGTTTCAGTTGCTTCTACAGAAAGAATCCTAACTGATTCAGTCATGATATTTAATACTCTCTTACCCCATCTAGGTTATGGTGCCTGCTACTTGTCATGTCTTAGGTTTATCTTTCAGCCCACATAACAGCTCTGTCAGGTAGAGATGAAGTTATTACTCATATTTTGGGGAAATGTGGTCTAAAAACATTATATAACTTGTCAACGATCATACAACTTGTAAATAGAAGAATCAAGATTGGAACCCACTTTCAGTTCCACTCTTTACAAAGCAAGTCCTTCCAGAAGTGACACAGAGAACCCCTGGGATGACCCATGTCTGAAGTCCAGACATTTCCAGGCTACTCAAGCTTTACCCACCTCTGCTTTCCTCCTCAGCTACTCATCAGAGCCAGTACGGAGCCATCAGACTGACTCCTGAGTTACACACGGTGCTGGGGGATCATGGGAGTGAATAATTTAGCAAGGCAGGCGCACTCGCTTGCCCTTAGAGCCCCAACACCCCCGTGAGGCCTGACTCGCATGGGCGTCAAATAAAACCTTGCTGAATGAATGAACGAACAAATGTGTTTTCTTGGACTATTTTGGACCACTTGGAGAGCAGTAGACTGCTTAAGATTGAATGCTGGGAGCTGGGGAGATAGCTCAGCAGTCAAAGCACCTGCATGGCAAGCACCGCCACCCGGGTTCGGTCCTGGATACTATACGTCATGCTGGCCCTGGAAACTTGGGTGCGCTGAGCCGGCCAGGCAGACCGGGTGTGATGGTACACACCTGTAATCCCAGCGCTGGAGAGGCTGAGACAGGGGGATCACTATGAGTTGGGGTTCACTGTGTAGTAGGACCCTGTACCAGCTACATAAACAAACAAAAAACCTCGTTTTGATGACTGAATTCCTTATATTGATGAGGCTGTGTGGGTAAGATTGGTGGGAAACAAATTAGCCACAATTTAGTCAAATATGTGTGGAAGAAAGCAATTTGATTGAAATTAAGTCACCAGTTTGGTGGAAAGAATTTTGTTAAACATGTTTCTCAGTGGCTTTACAAAAATGGGTTAATTTGATTTACTACGGCAATAGTCTTTTTACCTACTTTAGCATTTTTGTCACTTTGAAGAATTCCTGTCCACAGCCCCCTCCTTTTTTTTCTGCTTAAGTCACCACCTAAAGGACTTCTTTGAGTTTGATTTCTCATCATTTTGGCCATTTGTCCATCCTGGGTCCTTTTGCAGAGATCTGATTAATATCAATTAATAATTTACAACTAGGAATCCATCACCAAGTAATTATAAAAATGGATTGCAGGGACATAGTGAACTTCTTGGCTCAATAAATATTGCAAAGGTTCTACAATCTGAGGTACAG
>NDGM010980743.1:0-10515 GCA_002564305.1 Octomys mimax | reverse complement strand
ACTGTCTCATTACTATTTGTTTCTCAATAAAATTTTAAGAAAAGAAAAAAAAAAAAAAAGATTTGTGCAGAGACATGCATTATACATTCAAAAAATGCCATTCCCACAGAGTATCATTGTCAATCTGCCACTGGGTCACTCATTTCTTTAAAAGACTCTGCAGTGAGGTTTATGTAGGTATTATTTGTATCCTACCATATTAACTTTCACTCCCAAAGACTTGTATATAGTTGCTTACAGTATCAACCCTATAATATATAAAAGTGTAATATTCATTAATCAATATTTGATATTTAAGAAAGAAAATGAAACTCACTTGAGACACTTGTTATAAAAGGAGATTCTCTGGCCTCGAGCCCAAGATTCTGTTTAGAACAGCTGGAGTAGAGACTTAGAACTTGTCATTTGAAGGCTGTTTCCAGCATACAGACCACACTTGATAAACAACTTTCATGTTAGCCTGAGGCCCCCAGAGATCATCCAGGGGACACTCTGGTAAGAAGATTATATACAAGTGATTGACTAGGAACTACTCCTGGTACACACTATCACAAAAGTATGTGAAGACAATGCAATCCAGGGTCCAAATTGGATGAAGTCTCAGCTTCAGGTTGCCCCTGTAGGGAACCACTCAGATTGTATTTCTACTTGGACTTGAGAAATCAGTGCTTTCACATGTTGCCCACCTTGTCATCCTCCAAGGGCTGACTCACAGGAGATAGGAACACCTGCTGACCAGTAACTCATTGCATTTGGGGATAGCAGAACTCCATAGCCTGAGGTGGTCCTTATGAAAATTGAAGAAGTAAAGCATTTATTCAGAGGGGATGTGGTAGATCATGCAGGTGCGAAGAAGGGATCTGAGAGGATCTGGCAGATGGAAGGAGCGTTCAGCTGTGAAGTGTTCAGCTGTTAATTGTGTAGATTTCACCTATTTCAATCTTTGTATTTCCACATTTCTGATGATTAAATATATCCATTGTATCCTTGATACTAAGCTATAAACTCATTGATGGTAAAAGTCATGTCTAGTTACCAACAGATTCCATGGTTATGTGAATGGCCTTCTGTGAGCAGGTAACAAAGGTTTGCAGACCATCCATAGTTCAAGGCTTTGCTTTGATCATTCCATGTAAGCAAAAAGTTTTCTTAGATTTCCACTTTATTGGATTCCTTGGGTCAGTCAACAAAGGAATCCCTTAGGTGATTAATCCTAATTCCTTAGGTAATTAATTTATTGAGCACCTAGTCTATACCTATCTTGACATTGGGAAGGTTATGAAGCGGCATGAATACAATCAAACAACCTGAGTATTTAAGCGATATTTAATACTAGCAAACCAAGAAAGAACATACCATCATCAGTGTAATGAAGTGCTATATTATCAAATGTTACTAAAGCTCAAAAGATAGAAAATATATCACAATTTTTATTGTGAGGTATACACATACACACACAGAAACATAAGCAAAGGATTCAGGAGGTCTTATAGTCTTGATAATCCTGATCAGTTGAAAACAGTTACCTAAAGAAACATCTCAAGGTCTTAGTGTTAATCAAGTCAAGGCCCAGAATAATCAAGAGTGTCTGCCAGGGCATGAAATGACAACTGTTCCTGAGTATAGCGCAATTCACCTTTTTATAGGCAACAGAGACACCTTGATCAAGAAAAACTTCATAGCAAAGAACTTTTATTTATTTATTTATTTTTATTATTATTTTTTTTGTGGAACTTAGGATTGAACTCAGGCCCTTGCATTTACCAAGAAAGCACTTACTCTACTGAGCTATCTCCCTGGCGCCAATAAAGAACTTTTAGAATCAAACTCCCCAAAGGAAATCCAATGCTATTTTAAAAAGTAAAAAGGAAGGTCAGGGATGGTGGTGCACACCTATAATCCCAACACTTGGGAGGCTGAAGCAGGAGGATTGCTATGAGTTTGAGGCCAGCCTGAGCTACAAAGTGAGTTCAAGGCCAACCTGAACAGCACAACAAAACACTGTCTCTCAAAGATAAATGAATAAATAAACTTTTTTAAAACTTTCTCTCCTTTGTGCCCATAAGTTCCTGCATGTTGTACAGACATTGTCATTCAATTATAGTAATTGTATAATTTCTTCTTTATTTTCATCTGTGATTTATTGATTGCTCAAAAGAGTGTTATTTAGCTTCATGTGTTTATGAAGTTCTTGTGGTTTTTCTGCCATTGATTTCCAATTCTATTGCACTATGGCCTGATAATATGCATATAGTTTGATAATACGAATGGGATAATTTTAGTTGCTTTGTATTCACTTGAGCATGTTGTATGAGCTGCATGTGGTGTACTTTGGAGAATGTCCTACATGCAGCTGAGAAAATGATGTGGGGTGAAACACTCTGTAGACATCTGCTAAGTCCATTTATTCAAAAGTCTGGTGTAGTTCTAATATTTCATTCTTGGTTTTGTTGCCTGTTGATCTATTTGTAATAATGAGGTATTGAAGCTCCCCACTGCAATTATATTAGTACTTATGTGATTTTTCATATTTGTAGTTATTTGTTTTATATAGCTTAATGCACTGATATGTGTTGCAAATATATTTATGATTATTATCTCTTCCTTTTGGATTGTTTGATTTAAATGTTTACAGTGACATTTCTTGTCTTGTAATCAGTCTTGGCTTGAAATCCACTTTTATCTGCAAGTAGAATAGCTACCCATGCTTTTTTCTATCCTGTCTCATGGAATATTGTTTTCCATTCTTGATTTCCAGTGTATGAATTTCTTTTTGAATTAAATGTTTCTTTTATGCAGAATGTTGGCAGATACTGCTTTTTTAAAAAATCCATTCTATCAGTCTGTTTTTTTGTTTTTGTTTTTGTTTTGTTTTGGGTTTTTTTGGATTGGTAAATTGATACCATTAACATGTATTGACTTAACCTTGTCATGTTATTTCCTATTGTCAGTTTCTTTTTTACCCTCTGCTTAATTGCTTGCATTGCCTGGTAGATTCATTCTGTTAGGAATCATGAAGTTGTAGTCCTAGTTATCTCTTTCTAAAATGTCCTTTAGAACATTTTGGAGTGCTAGTTTTCTTGGCATAAATTTCCTCAGATATTCTTTGTCATAGAAGTATCTGATTTCTCCATCAATTTGAAAGATAGTTTTGTGGGATGCATCAATCTGGATTGGAGGTTGCTTTCTTTTAGAGCTTGAAATAATGTACTCCAAACTCTCCTTGACTTCAAGGTTGTGTTGAGAAGTTTGCTGTGATACTGTGGGTTTTCCTTTATAGATGATTTGTGTTTTTGTGCTGAATTTCTAGAATCTTGATTATTATATATTTTGGTATAGATTTTTTTTAGAAAATCAGGCTAATTGGAGTTCTATATGTTTTGCTTATTGTATGTGAAATTCTTTTACTCTGCTTGAGAAGTTTTCTGCTATGACTTCTGTGAACAGAATTTTGTCATTTGTGCTATCTCCTGCTTTTTCATTACTCTGACCAATCTTATGTTATTATTCTTTGTATCATCTAGCAGCTGCTGGATTGGTTTCTCATGGACCTTTTCTATTTTAAAGAAATCTTTCTTTTCATAGTCACTAACTGCAATCCTGTCTTCCATATCTTATATTTTGCCATCACTTTGGCTAATTCTTCTGAATATACTTTCAATGGAATGTTTAATATTTTAGATATTTATTTGAATCTATTTCATGGGTTCCATTTCTGTTCTATGTTAGATGTCATGTTTTCCATCATTTTCCTAAGCTTTCCTATTTTGTATTTTGTATCTTCTCTGAAGTCACTACACATGTCTTTCATTATGGTCACTTCCTCTGTGGCTAGATGAGAAATCTTATTTGGTTTTTTTTTTTTTTTTTTTGTAGAGCTTTATTCATCTGCTTTGTTACTCCTAGTGTTACTGCTTCAGAGAGTACAGGTGGGTAGTTTTTGGACTATTCCACCTCATTGCTCCCTGGGCTTGCCTTTGATAAACTATAAGTCTGGAGTTGTATCATGTTTAAGTGTCTTTTAATTTTCTATATTTTTAGTTTAATTTCTGGGTTGATACATATAGATTGCTAATGGCATGTAACTTTATTGCTAGTATTTAGATACCTTAGGAAATGACTACTTGTTAGTGTCTTCCAGGTGTCATTGGCTCTGGGGACTTAGGTCTGTTCCTCCTCCTTTTATTGGGTATAAAAAGTTGCTCTCTACTTGGCCTAGTATCTGGTTCTTTGGCACTTGCCTACACTATTATTTATGATCCTTAGGTAATCTCACTCTTTGTATGCCAGAAAGGACAATTGATTAGAACAATCGTGTCACCTTAGCTAAAGCAGTACAATAGCATCAAACATAGTCTATAAAATGATAAACTGTGGTAACTATTCATTTGCCACCTTTCATTGTATGAAATATATCTGTAGTTAAATAAAATCTACAACAAACCAGAAAATTGTATGCAGTAAAAAGCCTTCAATATGCTTAATTTACCCTCAGAGGAAAAAAATAAAAAGGGGTAGGAAGAATACATGGAAAATAAGAAGAGGAAGAAATTAGACACAAGACTGAAGGACAAAGAAAGATTATGGAACTTTGGGAAACTGGTTAAGAAGACAGGAGGGAAAAAGAAAAGAAAGACATTGAAAAAGAAAAGAACATAATAACAACAGCAAAACTAGAAGTGTTTTCACACTCATAAAAACAAGAACAAACAATTGAGAAAAAACCAAACCAACAACAAAAAAAGAAAAGAGAGGGGTAAAAAAGCAAATAAGTGAAATAGTTGCCAACTTCAACTTGTCTCTGCTGTCGCTGGTAGACAGTGCATGCAGATAAATAGCATCCAGATAAAAGTTGATTAATCTCAGCAAGACAGGAATAGCCTCTGAGAGGGGTAGTGGCTAATCCCAGCAAGCCTGCACCTTTAGTCCCACTGAAGTTCAGGCTGGTTTCTGGCTGTGAAGCTGGAACCAGATTAGTTCAGCCTGTAACAGCCTGTGAGTCTGCTGACTTCAGCTCAGCAGCTGATCCCTACCTGTTCTAAGTGCTGAGCTTAGCTGTCCCCTCAGATGGCTCCTCCAAGACAGCTAATGGCCAGTTGCCCTCTAGGGCGAAATTTCAACCCAAATACCTCACCACCCAGGAAAGTGAGTCTGTCCATTGCTCTGTTCTTCTAGAGTGGAGGTCTCTGGAGTCACTAGTAGTCACTCATTTGCAGGCTTGATCCACCCCTCCCATACAGTGAGTGCAGGCTCAGTGAGAAAGTACCACCTGCCAGCTTCTTCTTCTTTGTTGGTCTCTCTCCGTACTCTCTCCATGGTTTTCAATTCTTACTTCGCTCCTCCTTTACTTCCTCACATTATTATATCCCAGCACCCAGCATCAAATCTTGGACAGGTTCTTTCTCTGCTGCTCACCACTTCACAATCTTTCTGAAAGTCTGGTCCTTCATTTTAAGTGGATTCATTTTCACAAGTATTTTCTCCTACTACTTAACCTTAGATAATAGGTACTTTTTTTCTAAATAGAAGGAACTTATTATTTGTTGGGTAATCTTTCAATGAATTGAAATATTGCTAGCATCAGTGAAATAATGATGAACAAAGAAAGAGGAAATATGTCCCAAAGGAAGAGAGGCAGCATTATGAAATGTAAAATGAACATGTGAGTATTGAGGGATTGAGAGAGTTGTAAAATAATGAATTAGGTGGACTTGAGAAAATCCCATTCCCTTTCCAGTTCCATCCCATGAGTGACATTTTATCAGTTTCATTTGCTGATTACTCTAGGATCCTCAGTACATAGGCATGTTCATGTGTGTACATATACATACCTATAAGGGGGAAACACTTTAATTTCCTTACAGTTGAAATGGAAGTTCAAGAGATGTGCTTTATTAGGGCAGAAAGGCTTAGACTTATGAGTTTCCATTCCTATTTCTCCACAGACAAATATGATTATCTATTTATACTGTTGTATCACCTTATCTATTGCAACACACACATGCACACACACACACACACACACACACACAGCCACATTTAATAGCCACAAAATTATCTGTGGGATACAACAATAAACTTATATTTAACTAACAAGTTCTGCAGCGTTCATTTATTGAGGTTGGACTTGACTGATCTTGGCTGGACTGGCTCAGATGTCTGAGGGTGGGTGGTTATAGATTCCTCTAGAAAGATCTCAGCTGAGATGAGTGGAATGACTCATCTCTATTTCATCCATCTGTCCTCATCCATCGGGTTAGCCTAGGTATGTTCATGTGGTAACAGTAGAAGGTCAAGGCCAGTTAGATCCTGTATGCATTATTTTTCATGACATTCGATTGGCCATAGCAAGTTGCACAGCACAGCCCAGAGTCACAGTGAGAGAGCATGACCCAGCTGTAGGAGCAGATTAGAGGGACATCAAAATACCAAGGATGAAATACAGATGTCTCACATGCTTATCTGTAGCTGAGGATTGTAATGCTTATCTGTGGCTAATGATTGTAAGATCATAACATGCTGATCCTGTATTATGTGCTTTAAAAAATGTACTCCACTGTATCCTTTATGAAAGTGTCATTTCCATCTACTGTATGCTGACCTTGTTCCTTTCCCAGCAGCAAAAGCTAACACTCTGATTGGTCCAGCCCATATCAATCAACAAAACAGTTTGCCCCTAACAGTGTGGATGCCTCTCATCCTCACCAGGGCATCCCAAATAAGATGCTATCTACCTTGTAGCACCACTCTGTTGCTGAGATAGTTTATCTTCTGTTTTCTCTGCATTTGCCACATTTTAAATAAACTTTAGCTTTGTACTGTACCAGTCTTGACTGCCATTTTCCACTAACAGCCCTGCCTCTCCATTCCTCTCCAGAGGGAAAACAAGGACCTGAAGAGAAGTGGAGTCTCCCACTATGAGAGACTCCAAACTTCTACCCTAAGAGACATCTCCAGAACCCAAATACCTAGCTCTCCCCTTCTGCTATGTGTGACACAGACACATGGCAAATGGTAGAATGGAGTGATCAGCCCCTTGATATAATCTATCTATCCTGTGAGTTAAGCTTGTAATTAAAAAGGCTGGAAAGGACCAGTAGGTACAGTCTTCTGATCCGTTAAACACTTCCCTAAAGCTACCTTCAGAGAAGGCACCAATAGGAGGAGGAAGAGGACGAAGGGGAGGAGGAGGCCAAGGGGGAGGAGGAAGGGGAGAAGGAAAAGATTCTTCTTCTGGGGGAGGAGGTGGGTAGGAGGAGTTATCCTATTTTTGAAAGAGAGCTAGCTGAGCAGCCAGCTTTTTCCCAAGGCTGCCCTGATTTGTTCAGAATAAAGATGCCGGCAATAGGCCATGCTTGGATGCCTCAGACCATCTGCCAACAAAAAAAGAAAAAAAAATTAATTATGAATGGTGTCTTCCCATGCTAATCATTTATTGTAAAGGATTTCTCCAGCTTGTTTATAATAGCTGTTGCCTAAGGGTGCATGCTGTATAAATTGTCTGATTACAGGATACAGAGCGCTTCTTAATAGGCCTCAGCTGATTAGGAGAAGGGAAAGAAATTAAAGAGGCCATTTCCCTTTAGGTATGCAAATACCTCCCAGAACAAAAGACAAAGATATGATAGACCATGATGAAACACACCCTCTTTTCTTTTTTACCTTAAATTATGTACCAGGCAAGGAGCAAGCTTCATTGCATGTGTCAGCTGAAATGTGAATGATCTAGTAATTGAAACAATGCTAATGCCAGAAATGCGTGTTAGATGTGGGACTGAACTAGCTCCCTGGGCAGCCCCTGCAGCAAACAGGGGTGTGGTGCTTGGATCTCTTTGGATCACTTGTTACTTTGGAGTAATCCGACTCTGACTTACTCACCTACATTTGTTTGTATTACACTCATTTCTGAAGTTGGAACATACACATCAAAGTCTGGCAGGGTGGTTCGAAGGCAGGCTAAGAGTGTTTGAAAAGCAGTGAAAACCACAGAAGTACACAGTTAGACTCACACTTTCTTCTTACTCCTCAGGCACATGCTGGTCTATGTTTCATGCATACACATCTGTGCACAAGAGCACACAGACACAAACCTACACAAAGGTACACAGATGACTTTGTCCTCAAAAATATTTTCTTCTTAAAAACTTCTTCAGTGATTGCAAAAGTATATTCACCACCACAGTCAGATATCTGTATTCATGTGTTCCTTTTCCATATATTCAACCAAAAGCAGAAAACGTTTGTGGAAAAAATCGAATCAGTACTAAGTATGTAGTGGGTTATTTTCCTTGTCCTTGTCTATATTATGCAGTATAAAAATTGTTTTCATAGTTAAATTTCATTAGGTATCATGAGCCATTTAGAGATGACTTAAAGTACAAAGGGGACTGCGACTAAGTTATATACAAATACTGACTTAAAGTACACAAGGGATTGTGACTAAGTTGTATACAAATACTGTGTCATTTCATGCAAGGTCTTGAGGATCCACAGATTTTGGTATCCACAGGGATTTTGAAGCCAATGCCCTGTGAACACAGGACAACTGTCTTTCATTATGAAATCATGTTTTCACAGAGCAAAGATTTTGTAGGTCTTCCTTCTAAGTTAGTTACAAGGAGTAAAGAGCAGTGGTCTATGGGGACACTGAGACTTGTTCCTGAGTGAAGATTACATCCATGTGTGGGTGAGTGTTCAGTACTTCCAAGTACCAACACTGAGTTGTTCACAGAGGAAAGCTCAGACTCTTGTTCCCTGGTTGGTTCTCCCTAATTTCAGAGTTGAGTAAACCCTACTGTATCATCTCAATACTTCTTCAGAGCTAGTTCTATCTCTGCATAATTAATCACTCCTAAAACTTCATGACTTAAAATAGCAACATCCTGTTGTACCCATGAACCAGGAGTCTGGTCACAAGTCAGCTGAGTCCTCTATCATGGAGTTTCCCATTGCAGGGTCTCCCACAAGGCTACAATTGGATGTGATCTGAGGTGCCCATCTTGGAAGGCTTGACAGAGAAGGACTTGTCTTCTTACCCATGCAGTCTTACCCATGTGATTGTCAGCACAATTCAGAAGCTTGAGCACTGTGGACAAAACACCAGTGGACTTGTGCTTCAAGGCAACTAACTATCCAAAAACTGTCAGAGAGAGAATGCCGGCAAGATTGGGGTGGTCATTGATCATAGACTCATCGCAGAAGTAGCATCTCACTGTGTTTACTGTTCTGTTTATTTGAAGCAAGTTAGTAGGTGTAAAAGATCACTTAGTGCAAGACCCTTGGGTGTCATTTACCAAAAGGCTCTGAGGAAATCCTGCCATTTCCTCTCATAGGCTCAATCCTCAATGCTGGCTCAGATTGTTCACCTACAACTATGGACCCTCTGTGTATTCTACAAAGGATTAATTTATTTTCTCATCATTTGAGTAGCAATTCAAATGTTGCCTGCTCAAAAGTCTTTCAATCACTATATAAACTAATCACTCATTTCTTGTCATTAACTTGATATCTCTTTTGCTTTTTTCCTATGCTTTTTGTAAAATTAGATAATTGTTTTTACTCTTTAGGCTACAAGTATCATTAGAAAAGAGACCTGATGTGTCTTGCTCAACACCATGTACCTAGAACAGTGGACCTGTTAGATCCATTACAAACATTGGATAAATTTTAATATATGAATCAATCCCATGTAATACAATTCAAGAAGACCAGTGCCAAAGTTTAAAGAAGTTGTTAACTTCTCAGCTCCTTTTCTCTCTCTTTCTGCATTGCTGTTTTTGTGTCTGTGTGTGTTGGAGATTTAATCCAAGGCCTTCCTTTTGTAGGAAAAGTTAAAGACATCTGAGACTCTATCTGTCTGTCTGTCTGTCTGCCTGTCTATCTACCTATCTATGTATGGCACTGAGGTCTCAGGGCCTTCCCACTGCACTAAATCTCCAGCTGTCCCAGTTACTCTTCTCTCATTGCTGGGACAAACACCTAGCACCCAAAATGAAAGAAGGAAATGTTTGTCTAACTCACAGTCAGTGGAGTTCCGGTTCATACTCAGCTGGCTCCAGGGCAGAGTGACGCATGGCAGAGGGCAACCTTTCCTGGTGGTGGCAAATGAGCAAGAGCAAAAGGGCAGGAGCAGCTGCAACAATGGCTGCAGAGAGCAAGTCTGTCTCATGTCTGTCACATTCAGGCTATTCCTCCCAGGCTGGGTGTAGCACTCACTCCCATAATCCCAGAAGATAATGAGTTAATCACAAACTCTAGACATTTACCTGATGACTGCATGACGCTTTGGGGGCCAACTAGACACAAACCACAACACCAGTCTTTTTTTTTATACTTTTTAAAAAATTTGAAGACCAACTCTGGTTGCCAAGAATGGATTCAAAGTTTTAATCTTTCTACCTAAGCCTCCCAGAGTGCTGGGATTAGAAGAAGTGCCACCAAGTCCGACCAAAACATTTTAACTTCAGTGTATAAAATCAGTATTTAATACTCCTTTTTAATTTGTAGTTATTTGGG
>NDGM010980740.1:0-22494 GCA_002564305.1 Octomys mimax | reverse complement strand
CCCTACACACACACACACACACACACACACACACACACACAAACATACACACCTCACTACCCACCATCCACCATCCCCTACACCCCACCCCCGCTCTGTGGAAGTCACAGGTCAGGTGACTTTCCCTGGCCAATCTGCAGGAAAGGCTGTTAAACAGAAGATCCAGCCCCCTTCTGGAGGCTGATGTCCCTTAGAAGTGGTGTGGATACCAAGTCATTTCATGAGCCAAGAGGTGGGCTGAAGACAAGTCAGGGACACTTGAAGGATGATGTGAAGAAAATGCAGAAAGATGGTAGTTGGCCTGGCTGGCAACTGTGGCACGAGGACTGCGTTCCCTGCCTGGCACATACACAGACATTCTGCCCTGATCCTCTTACTGCTCCATGAACCGCTCAGGGCAGTCCTTCCTTACACACTGCTGGTCTCCACAGGACCCTGAAGCTCTGGCCCCAGGAGCCATGTCCACTGAGACTAATGTTTATCTTGCTGGGGACCCTTTCCTAGCTGGCTGGGAGGGTCCTCATGGTAGATGCCTGTATGGGGTAACCAGCACCTCAGCCAATGCCCGTAACTTGTTGGCTCCTTAGTGGGGAATGCCGAGCCATGTTCTGAACTCCCAGCTCCAAGCATTTAGGCAGCACGAGCTCTCAAAAACCAGTGCTGAAGCCCTCGCTTTCTAAGAGCCCTTTGTCTCTCTCCCCTCCCACTCCCACAGCCTGCGGGGCTCAGCTGGGACACGACTTACATGGAGAAATCAGAACTCCCTGATACCTGCTATCTCCTGTGTGCCTCTGAAGGGGCAGGGACTTCACGCTTCAGGCTGGACTCGAGAAAGAAGCTAGAATTGAGCACATAATAGGGACCCTAGCTTGATGCGCCTCCTATCAAACATGCACTTGCAACCCTGTAGTGCACACATCATTTGTGTGTTCCTGCAGTCATCAAGACTTGTTTGACTGGGGGTGACAGAAAGCCCGGGCTTGCGTCAGCACAAGGTTCTTCTAACAGATGAGTCCATGATAGGGACCACTGTGAAGCGGCGCTGAGCAGGATTTCTATTGACCAGCTGGCGTTTCATGTTTACTGGTGGGTTTGCCCAAGGCCCAGGGCAGCAGACCCATAGCAAGTGAACCTATGTGAGTCAGGGGTCCCACTGAGCCTGTCATGGTGGATGAAGCCAGGAGGCCACAAAGGACCTGACAGGACCACAGCTAAGGTCACCCAGCTCCAACCTCCATTAGCTAGGTAAAGGCTGCAGCTGCAGGTCTCTCACTGGTGAGGGCCTTCCTGGAGACGATACATTTCTCCTAAATTAACATAACATATTGCTTGGAGAAGCCCTAGAAAGGATTCCCCAGTCCTGCCCAGATTCCACATTTTCTTCTGTATCCCCCTCCTTGGTTTAAAGGCTAATAAATATGGGCACCTGGAGAGGTTCTTTGTTCTAAACCCCAGAAAATCTCCGTGAGAGGGTTAGAATCCTTCTGGAGCCCTAAAGTCACACCATTTGTCTCATTTATTTCAGCCTTCGCAGTGTCCTCATTTAGGAGATTGCAGGTCTGATCGGGCCGCAATAACTAAGGGCGCTAGTAATGCAATAAGCCCAGGCATTTACCTCCTTCAGAAACGTCTGGATCCGGAGCTCAGGCGGTGCCTCACAACTCCGCCTTCCTCAGTTCCTCTGCTCTGCTTTCCTCGGTGTTTGCAAAGATGGCCCCTGTCACTACAGGCCACTCGGCCACTGCTTAGCTGTCCAGTGGAAAGAGATCTTTCCCCATCGTGAAAGCCATGTTGGACAGCTTTGGTCATGTGTCCGCCTGGCCCCCAGCTGATCACCTGCTGGAGCGAGGGAGTGCTGTGATTGGTCACCTGGGGTCACATGACTTCCCTCCTCTAATCACATGGTCTCAGTGTGTGGAACAGGTGATTCCCTACAGTTACAGTAAAGAGAGGCCCGAAGCAAGAACGGCAGGGGTCCCTGTGCTCTCCCAGCCTCAGATGGGGAACTTGCGGGGCTCAGGCCCTGTATTTCACTCTCACACCTCCAGGGCCCCCAGTGCCTGCACGGAGCGTCTCGCTGACTGCTCCTTGCAGGCCAGTCCTGTCCTGGGCCTGGGAGGTGGATGCACGCTGGGTCCTGGGACTTCAGCAGGAATAGTCATGGGTTTACGAGAGTACAAAACAGAAGCCTGGATCTGACCTGGGGACCCAGGAAGCTTCGTGGGGAGCACAAAACCACAGACCAGGTAGAGGGAGGTAGTGGGGGATGGGACTGTGCACCAGGCAAGGCCTGACCCTGGCCAGGCAAGGTCAGGATGCCATGTGGTATTCAGAGAACCACTGCACTGAGGGACAGCAACAAGTGAGGTCTGGGCGCTCGCATGAGCACTGCGTGCGTGAGTCCACCCAGTCCACCAAGCAGGCCTGGGCAGTGAGTGGGGCAGTTGGGGTCCTTATGAGTGACAAGGATCCCGGCCCCAGAACAAAGTCTCCTAGGCCACTGTGGCAAGCTGCAGCCTCCAGATTGTGTCCTTGAGTAACGTCCAGGTTGCAACTATTAAGCCTCAAGTACTGGGGCTTGGAACCAGCTTAGCTCCTTGCTTCCTGGGTGGTCGTCCTTCTGCCCAGAGCTGGCTTCTGCTTCCAAGTTTACCCAAGGTCCGTGGATCAGCGGGTCCCTGGGGCAGCCATATGCAACTCCACCCCAGCCCACAGCGGTGCACGGACTTGTGCATGAGATTTGCTCTCTCTGCATAATTAATTTTTCACGAACATGCTGGCTGCCAAAGCATGGCTGCAGGTGAAGGTCAATGCGGGTCTCGCTGGGAAGGAAACCAGCTGGGCACCGTTAAAAGCAGAGATGACCCAGCTCTGTGCCCTGTTGGCCCATCTGCTCCTGCCCCACCCTGCAAGCTGCACTTGCAGCCCCCGGAGGTTGGAAATGGGCAGCACTCCCCATGAGTTGGGAATGATTTTCTAAGGCACTGCGACCTACCTGCTCACAAGTGGAGTTCCAATGCCTTGTCACAGCCCTTTCCCTCCTGCCAGGGGAGCCCTGAGAACTCCTCGCCTGTGGCTTCAGCACCAGATGAGATAGGAAGTGCAGAGCAGGAAAGGGTCCACTGGATGACTCAAGAGTGTCTTGGCTTCGTGGGACAATAGCCTCGTTCACCCAAGCTTAACAAAAAGCGGAATTTAGTTGCCAGTGCAACTGGAAAATCAAGGGATCCCTAGGCTTGGCAAGGACTGGACCCAGAACTTCAGCCTGATTCCTGGGTTCCTTTTCTCCAGCTCTCTGATTGTCTTGGTTACTTTCTTGCTGATGAGATGAAATACACAAGACCCACAAGTTAAGGGGGGAAAGGTTTATTTAGCTCATACTTTGTAGAGGTTTTAGTCCTTCACTGGCTAGCTACAAGGCAGGGCATTGAGGCAGACAGGCATCATGGAGGAGAAATGGCTCACAGCAGACAGAAGGCGGCAAGCTACAAATGAGGAGCAATAAGCCCCCAGTACCTTCTTATCCTGACCACACACCCTTACAGCAGGTAGTACTCACACCGGAGCAAGACTCCCTTGATCCTACCCAGGACCATGCCAAACCAATCAGTAGACTAATTTGGTAACCACAAACCCTTGATCCCAGTACCACACACTCCAGATCCAGCCAGCTCCGAAAAGCCCCACCTACGAGTCCATGAGGCTGGGGGGAGGCATATAGACACTCTCCTGCAGCTGCCTACCTCCCAAGGCTTAGGGCCAGACAGCTTAGCAACACAGTAGAGAATTCATTGGAGTCAAATGGTGCTGCTAGAAGGTCCCAGAGACAATTCTGATTAGTCATGTGTGGGTCACATGGTAAGCCTTGCCCCAGTCAGAGGACAGAGGACTTCATTGGCTACAGTGGGCTACAGGAGCTTCCCTTGGGTAGTGTGAGCTCCGGTGCAGAGCTCTGCCCCTGGAGGACAGCCTCAGCCCCAGACCTGGCTTTCAATTAGGGGTGTGCCTGGTGAGGGGGATGGGAGCCAGGTATACCAGGGATTTAAAGAAAACTCTACACAAATTGGCTTATTTCCTTTAAAGTATTTTCACAAGGCATTTGAAAAAGCCCCCAATTTGAAGATCAGACAAAAAAGCAAACTAACATAAAAGTGGAGTTATGAGGAAGGAGAGACCACACGCCTGAGGACAGGGTGGTATGCTGGGGACAGGAAGCTGGGGGAAGGAGGACTCACTGCACGATGACGTAATGTGAAAGCTGGGACCGCTTGGAAAGAGCAACTGAAGAGCTGAAGAAAAGGATGAGGAAACCTTTTCCAGGCAGCCAGGTTTTCTTTATAAGACGGGTAATCAGAAGCAAGAGAAGCTTATTAAAAAATATATGTATATAAAAAAAAGAAGCTTATAGTATTCACTGAGTAAGAAGAAACTATGGGGGAGATGGCTCAGTAGAATAAGCGATTCTCAGGCAAGCGCAAGGGCCTGAGTTCAATCCCCAGTTCTTCAAAAAATAAAAATGCAAAATAGAAAGAAGAAACTATGAAGCAAATGGGAGGTACACATTGTTTTAAAACTTTCACATTTTCCCAAGAGGAAGATAGAGAATTTCTAGAGGGAGGAAGCACCTTAGAGCTTCACATAACAGTTCCACCGGGGTGTCTGTTAGAAGAAAATCACAGAAAACCAGAGGAAAAGATTCTAAAGGGCTTCAGACAGGAAAGAAAAATGGTCACAGACAAAGCACACCGGACTGCAAGTGGTCTAGGACGGCTCCGTGGAGCTCCCGGGTCCTGGCAACTTTCCTCCCAGAGGGTGTGACTAGCAATGTTTTCTAAGGAAACAGCTGGAAGATGTCCCTTCCATGTGGTTCTCAGGAGAGACAGTGTGGTGCTGTCCTTGTCCAAGGGACCCGGTGGGAAAGGACCTTCTCCAGGGAGGTGGGGAGGGGCTGAAGCCTGAGGCCCACAGGGAGCAGCCGCCCTGCCCTGCGGTGGAGGCTGTGCAAGCGCATGAGTCTCAAGAGGGAAAAATATGCAATAAAAATTTTAAAACTATATTTAGGCATTTGATAAATACTGGAGATCTGAGCCAGGTGTGGTGATGCATGACTACAACCCCAGCACTTGGGAGGCTGAGGCAAGAGGATTACTGCAAGTTCAGGCCCAGCCTGGGCTACAAAGTGAGTTCAAGGCCAGTTTGAACTACACAGAGAGACCCTGTCTCAAAAAAATGGAAGGAAGGAAGGAAGGAAAAAATAACCTGAAGCTCTACTGGCACTTCTAAATTAAAATGAAAACTTAGTACTTTCTTCAGGGTTTTTTTGCTTTTTGATTCCTTTTGTCTGTCCCCCACCACTACCACCACCCCATAACACTACCACCCCAGTCCCCTTCTCCCTCTGGCTCTTGAGCACCAATAGAATTCAGGTATGGCTCAAAAAACCAAAACACTTGTCTGGCAAGCATGGAGGTCCTAAATTCAATCCCCAGTACAAAAAAAAAAAAAAAAAAAAATCATCCAAAATTAACCCAAACAATGCTAACCCACCCCGGGATTCCTGTTCCCCGGTGGGTCATTAGCTGCACCAATCCAGCCAACCCTGTTTCGGGACCTGCTGCACACAGGTATCTTTGCAGCCTCCTAGGGCCCTCCTAGCCCTGAGGAGTGGTTCTGTGCCTGGCTCTGCCCTCTCTGCCCGTGTGGCCCCTTTGTCATTGCGCTGGACCCCATAATCTCAAGACCAGGTCTTGTCACCCCTTGACCCACAGCCTCGGGCAATAAGGCGAGGGTACTGGGGGACGGCAGGCGCCCATCCGGCCTCTTCCGCCACGCTCTGGATGTTCAGGGCATCTCACCCACAAAGCACCCTCTCTCTGCACCCTCCGACAGCGAGCCCCATGAAGTGGGGAAGAAGCGACCCCGCAACAAAGAGTGTGTGACCTCGGCTCCTCCCTTCCTCATGATGCTGGCCAAGCTCCTAGGCCCCCACCACCACCACTGGCCTCAGACTCTGGTGCTTCCCTCAGGGGTCTCGCTAAAAGCCTGGGGCCCAGCCTGGGTGGTGACCTCTCAGCCCCACTAGGACGCAGCACACCAGGCGCCACCCCCTGGCCGCTCTCCGCTGCTGCCGCGGCCGGGCGCCCTCACTTCATAGCCTTGGTCCGCGCGCCCTCTGCTGGCCACAGCCCACCAGGCCACCCCGGCAAAGCTGGGCTGTCAACCTTGCGGTCCTACCCAGGGATTCCGGGCCCTTCTCATCAGCAGGCAGATTCCCGACCAGAGACCCTGGCTCTGGGCTGGGCACGGCGGGTGCCCGGAGAGGCCCACAGAGCCCATCTAGGCGCCTGTGCTGCCCTCCTAAAAGGTCCCCTTCTAGCTAGTGCCCCAAAGTTGTGCCAAGGGTCCAAACTCTGCACCCTAAAAAGGCTGCTTTTCTGCCCCAGACCTCAGACTTTCCGCAACTCTGCACCCCTGCACCCCGCACCCCACCCCTCGTCAGGCTCCTATAGCAACTAAGTTCAGTACTTCCACCACTCCAGGAGAATGGGATTTTCACCCCATTCAGGACCACAGAGGCCCCGCAGCCAGGGAGTAGCCCAGCGGAGATTCAACTCCCAGCAGGAGAGCACAGCCAGCCTCAGGGCACCAAATACATAACTCTGCAAAGTGCAGCCGGTGTGGGAAACACCTCCAGTCTAGGCAGTGTGGGAGATGTAGATGGGGCTCATGTTCCGGACCCCAAACACTCACACCAGCTCCCCACACAGGGAGACACCCAAGGTCTACACAACTCCCCAGAAAATAAGCTTGAGGGCTCCCAGGTTCCCAGCTCAGCCCCCCACCCCCCATCTTGCAGTGCATGACCCTGGGCAGCACCCAAGCCCCCTAGGCACATGGGCCCAGGACTGTTGCAGTGCCACTCCTGGCCCAAGAGTCTGCTCATTGGATCAGCTCTGTCTACTCAGGGGACCTCTGTACCCTGCCAGTGGCCTCATCCAAGTCCCCTCCCTGCCCTTCCAGAGCTCTCGTTCATCCCCAACTCCAGCTCAGCGCCCTCAATGACTCTAGTAGTCATCACTTGGGGAGGTGCAGAAGCCCCCGCCCATGTGACCCTTTTGTCACCGGTACAGGCTCACAGGCGGCAGTTTCCTCCTGAGATGGGCCCAGGCCCTGAGTGACTGCCATCCGACAGCTCCACTCCAAGCAGGCAGGTGCCTCCAAACAGGCCAGCAACCTCCAGGCATCCCACACGCAACATCACAGACACATTCTCCCGAGGGTCGACTCGTCCCTCCAGCCTGGAGGCCACAAGGTCCCTGATGAGGGAGACTGACACCAAAAAGCCCTCTGTGAATGGTCTCAGCTACCTACCAGTATGTTAGTTCATTCTCCCCAAGCCTCAGTTCACTCATCTGCCAAGCAAGGGCTTCGGTGAGATCATTCAGAGGGTCCGGAGCAGTATACCAGTTGGACCTCCTGGCACCCACAGCCGTGGCCTCAGGGTAGCAAGCGATTGATGTAATGGTGGGTGCTCATCAGCCAGTCTCTGCAAGACTCCTGAGGAGATGTCCTGGTCCCTTCCACTGGTGATGAGGACTGGCCAGCAGGAGCAAGCACCCTCTGGGTCCCCTCACAGATGTGGGGGAGGTTGCTTGCATTCATTCCCAGCACCACAATGTTTGTCCCCAGACTCAGAGTTGTCACCAAGAAAAAAAACCCTCCCCATCCCTCTGCCAAGGGCTTCAAGGGAAGCAGGATCAGGAACAGAAGATCCTGGGACACTCACTTTCCTCCCGGCAAGTGCCACAAGCCAAGCTCTGTCCCCCGGCTGCGCTGGCCACTTCCCAGGGCACGAGCACGCTCACATCCACTCCGAAAGTCTGCACTGACACAGATTCCCGCCTCGGGATGCGTGGGAGCCAGCCCAGCAGGTGGGAGCATCCCCGTGGGATGTGAATCATTGCAAATTGCAAAGCGGGTATGTGGAAAGAGGTCTACAAGGAAATGGGGGCCCAGGAGGAGGGCAGGCTCTGAGTGCGAGGCTCCAGCCAGCTTCTTTCTTTAGGCCGCGTCTTTGGTTTCTGCGCTATCTCTCAGGTCCCTGTGTTAACCAGAGGAGTGTGAACGTTCACTAAATCAGCAGCCGCCACGCGGGCACAGTCTCTCAAGCCCCCTGGACAGGGGACCTCCAGCCTGGGCTGACGTGGCCACAGCCAAGGCTTTGACCACCAGGTGGCGCACCTGACCTTTCTTTGCACACTGTGCCCAGGCCTGGCATTCAGCGGGCAGAGAGGCAGGGTCCAGGCTAGCTGGACCCAGGTCACCCCCAAGTCAGCACCATCTATAGACCATGACCCTGCGCATGTGCCTTCTCACCCAGCTGGGTGGTCCAGGAGGCCCAGCTGTTCTCCAAGACCCTGATGCCTGCAGGGTCCTGCCCTGTTGTGCCCTCCCCTCCTTAACCCAGGGTCTGCTTTTCAGCCTGGGCCTGTGTCCCTGGCTGCCTGCCTGTCTATTCTTGTGCAAGGTGGCACCTGGTGACACACTAAAGTCCCAGACACTGTTGCATCTCCCCAGGCTGGCACAGGGCCAACCATCTCACCACCAGTGAGGTCAGTCCTAGGCCTAGGACAGGCTGTCCCAAGAGCCCCTCAGCCTCCCTCCACCCCAGGACCTTTGCACGTGCTCTGCCCACTCCCATCCTTCATCACCCACTTTCAGGTCCCAGCTCAATGTCCCTTCAAAGAGACCCTCCCAGCCCAGCTGCCCCCTGCCGAGCCGCTGGACACAGCACAGTGTGGTAGGGTAACTGCACCCAGGGCATTGCAAGTCTGCCCCTCCTGCAGGCCTCTATGAACCCACTCCCTCTGCCCGTCTCCTAGGACGGATCACTCCCACCTGGAACCCCTTTCTGCCCCAGGCCTTTGTTTGGGCTGCGGGCTTCCCAAGCACTGCTCCCTCTGCCTGTCACACCCTCACCCTCACCGAGAAGGCTCTGCCACTTGCTTCCTGGGCTCTCTCTTGAGTGGGCTTCCAGCTCTGTCCCCAAAACTTTCCCATAAACTCCACTGCACGCTTTACAACCTCATATCCAGCTAGAGGTTTCCACTGACTGGGGGTGATACTCAGATCCCAGTGGGGGTCGACCTAGCCCCACCTGGGGATCCGCATGGAGGGGGTCTGAGGACAGCAGGACCTCTGTAGTCAGCGCTGTGGGGCACAGGAGGCCTCACCCACCACGTGCTGGCTGTTTTGCTGACTGCAACCTGCCCCAGGCAGGGTGGCTATGGCAGGTGTAGCCCTGTAGGGTGCCCTCTCACGAGCCTGACCCACAGGGTGAAAACGGCTCTGGGGACATGGATGCAGTGCTCTGTGACAGGCACGGTGCTCATAGGATGAGGAGAAATCCGCTGGGGCACAGCAAGCTCCGGGCTGGGCGGCCTGCTGCTAAGGCCCCCATGAGCCTCGGTTTCCCTTCCTGTATTGCGATGAGGACCCTCACCCCTCAGCAGAAGGACTCAGTCAGCCTTCGTCACCCGTGCCCTCCCTCCTCCAGCTGTGAGCCCTGGCAGGCGTTGGACTTGGTGTGGATTTCCCGGGACAGACAGCCATCAGGAAGATACAGGTCCCCAGAAGCCCCTTCTTCCTTGGGGCCAGGCACCTGGTGAGAAGCCTGGCACAGAACCTCTGGCCTCGGCCTGGGTTTGAACCCAGGGGATCCTGTGACTTTGGGCAAGGACTTCAGTCCGGCCCAGGTGTATACAGACAGGCTGGCCTGGCTGGACAATGAGGAGGTGGCCAGTGCCTCCCAGAGTCCCCAGGTAAGCGCTGCTCTGGCTGATTCCGGCTCTGGACAGCAGAGGGCTAAGGCCAGGTGCTGACGTGGCCCAAGTCACCCAGGGACTCTGCCCATGATGAGGGGCTGCAGGGTGGGAGGTGCGGGGGGTGGGGGAGTCCTCCCTCCACTGCCTGCTGTCTCGTGCTCCAAGTCAAAGTCCAGACCAAACTGCCTTCCTGCCCTACCCCTACCTGCATGACCTGGCTAGCCGCCCCCAGGCTTGTGCTCCAGGGCCCTGTCTCCTCACTGGTGAGCCCGGAAGTGCTGACCCTGCTGGGTCCTGGCCCTGGGTTCACCGGGCAGTGGGGAGGGGCCAGGCCAATACTCCTTCCTCCTAGGGAGGGTCTCAGAGAAACTCACTTGCTAGTGTCCTCCCTCTTGTCCCATTATTGGCCATGCCAAACAAGCTGCTCCCATCTTTCCTAACTGGGTCCCTCTTGCCCCTGAGGTTCACCTCATCCACATGCAGGGACATTGATAAATGCAACTCCAGTCCTGCCGCCCCCTTGCCTTCCCCTCAGCAGCTCCTTCTTGTCCCAGTTCATAACCTCACCCCTAAACCGAGCCCTCAGAGTGCCAGTGCAACCAGAACACCCCTGGCCTGGACCTGTTGGGGAGCCTCCTGGGCTGCTACCCCTGCTCTCAGGGACCCCTCCTGCCCTCCACAGGTCGCATGCCCCTGGGCCTCAGAGCAGCTGCTCTGGTGAGCCTTCACTGCCCATGGGGGCTTCACAGGTGCCCCCTGGAGCTGTGTCCTGGCGCCAGCAGGCATGGCTGTGGGTCAGTCAGTCTGCTGCAGACCAATGTGACCTGGGAGCAGCACGCTGGGGCACCAGAGGCTGTGGTGACCCCACAGGCAAGAACAGAGCAGAACAGAACAGCAGAGAGACAGAGCAAGGTCCCACGGGGGCCCTAGGGAACAGGCACACCCCCGGCTCCATCCCAGGAGCCACCCTGGAGCTGGGCCACCTGCTCTGCGTACCTAGTGGGGGTTTTGACCAGGGCCCCCCCACCCCCCATCTTCCCCTGGAAGCAGACTTAGCAACAGTCCTGCCTGGGGCAGGGCGAGCTTGCAGCGCAGATGTGAGTGCTCAGTGGCGCAGTGCGGAGTGAGCGCTCGGCAAGAGGGAGTCTCTCCTGCCCACCAACCCTCCTTGTGCCCAGCTCTCCCCTCCTTCACGTTTGCATCCCATGGGCCTCACAGACAGACAAGGCGCGTGGAAGCTGCTCGGCAACCCACCAGCTTCTGCTTGTCCCCACCGCCCAGCCTGACAGCTCTGGGGAAGCAGAGGAAGATGGGTGAGCCAGGCCTGCTGGAGCCCCTCACCCCCTGCCTGACCCTCCTGCCCTTGGGGACGAGTCAGCCCAAATGCCCCAGTGGACTGGGCTCAACAGGGCATCCCTCCTGTGGCCCAGAAAATTCATCCTGACCGAGTACCAAATCCACCAGGAATGATTAACACGGCTGGTGCCGGCTGGATGTCCTGCTGGAAACTGCTGCCCGAGGAGCCCTGGCCCTGGGGGAGCAGGGAGCAGCCTCGCCCCACCGACACTTTTCTGACCACTCAGGACTTTGGGGAAGAAAGCCAAGGCCTTGCGAAGCTGTCCCAGAGACAGCAGGGCCAAGAATGCAGTGGCCCCACCTGCTGGGAAAACAACCCCCAAAGTGGAGGGCGTATATAGTAGAGTGAACCCAGAGCTAAGTGAAGCCTGGAGTTCCTTGAGAGAGGCCCCCACCCCTCTGCCCTGAACCCCTTTTCTGAGCTGGCAGCACCAGCCCCATCAGAGAGCCCCCAAACCCAAGTTGTTGTGGACACAGTGGATGTAGGTGCCCTGAGCCTACTCAGGCCCTCGACCCCCCTTGCTAATGTTGGGCAGTGCAGGACACTAGAGATGAAACCTCCATGGTGCCTCAGAAGACCAGGTCCACGTGGGGTGGGCGGATGGGTCTCAAGGCTGAGGCATCCGAGCCAGGAGGGCGGTGCATGTGTAGGAAGCTCCTGGGCCTGACACACTTTACAGAGACCAGCCAGGAATGGTTCCTGGGATGCAAACAGAAGGAAGTCTTGGGGACCCAGAGTGTCTATGGACACCCCTGGTGGACAGAGCTATTCCCCAGGGTGGCAGGGAAGAAGGGCGCTCCCCATCCTTGAAAGGAATGGAGGGTGCTCATGTCTCCTGCCCATGGTTCTGGACTCCTCCTAAGGCGGCAGTGTGACAAGGCCTGGGCCGGGCCATGCCTGCAGCACAGCTGGGGCCAGGCTCGGAGCACACAACGCCTCCTTCTAGACCCAAATCAAATGAACCTGTGGCTTTGTGCATATGCCTAGGAGAGAGGCTGAGGAAGGGGAGAAGGCACTGCCACTGAGGATTAACTCAGAGGCCAAGTGGGGTCCCTTCCCTACTCTGACTCTTCCCTGGAAGGGTGACAAGCCTGTCAGAGCCTCTCCCAGGACAGCTGCTTTGTGGTTGCAAGAAATCTCACAGTGAATCTCCAGGGCTGTCCCGAAACTACCTGGGGGAAGGGGAACAGCTGGCTCCAAAAGTACTCTGGTTTGGCAGAGAGGGTCTGGGCTCAGAGCAGGAAGGGAGGCTGAGTCCTAACCTTGACCTCCTTCACACGCAGCCCAGAGCCATCTCTGCACAGTGGATAGCTATGTAGGGACACCAAGGGGACACCTGGGGCCTCTATCCTGTCTTGCAGAGATGCAGCCCAAGTGGACAATGCCCTTCTGTGCAGAGAATGACCAAGAAAATCAGGCTCCCGTGGCCAATGCTCTGCCAGCAGTGAGGGGCAGCTCCCCCGCTTCGAGCCCGAAGAGCTCCTTTTTGCTGGAGATCAGCCTGGAGCTGCCCAAAGCCTGGGCCACACCTGTCCCTCCACCTCTTTCCTGTAACCACAGCAGCCTCAGGCTTGGTCACTCCCCACCCCCAGCACCCCACAGGCCCTGGCCACCCCCTTCCTCCCACCACCCCGACCTGGAACAGGTACCCTTGGATGGTACTGAAGATGCGGGCCTGGACACCTGGATGTGTTCGCAAGCAGCAATGAAATGACCTTATGGCGGTTTTAAAAATAAAAGCACGGATTTTTAAATCAGTCATGGTACAAGGACAACCCCACTCTCCGGTGTGGAGGCACACAGTGGACTCCCCGGGATCCCAGCCAAGGGCCCTTGGCAGGCCAGGATGTGGCCTCCCTGTTGGCCCTGTGTTTGGGTGGACAATCCGATTGGGCAGCTTGGGCGCAGGTGCATCTTCCCCTGACTGGGTATTTTAGAGTTCGGAAGTCACAGCAGGAGCACCGTGGGCCAGCCCCAGCCTGAGCAGATGCTCCCAGGACACAGTGGCCAGGCCCCTGGGCTGGACTTCAGATGGTGTGAGCGCCCTCTCATCCCCGCTCCACTGTGTGGTCAGGCCTGGTGCTCAGAGGCAGCCAGGGCCTCAAAGCCAGGGGCGCTTCTGACAGTGGCAAGACAGCCTCGTCAGAGGCACCCCACGTTAAGCTGCACACCACCCTCCAACATCCTGTCCATCTCCACATCTGTGGGCTCGGCTCCCCAAGTGGCCCCTATCTGAATTGGACCCTTTGATCTCATGTCCCTTGTCTCCCAGAAGCCCCTCCTCCTGGGACAGAGCTCCCTCTGGTGTATCCCCTTCACTCCCAAGAGACAGCCAGGTGGACCTTTCCAACTGTCCACACCATGTCTACACCAGCAGCTCTTGAACCTCAGCATGAAGGGAAAACGTGGATCCCAGCCTCTGAGTCAGACACGCGCTGCTGTGATAATCCACAGCTGCGGCTAGGCTGGTCTGCCCCAAGCTTGCGCTCACCTCAAACCCAAATCAGAGCTACCCAAAAGCCACTCCACGGGGCAGGTGGCCAAAGCACCCGAGGCCAGGCCGTTTGGGCTTCAATCCCAGCTCCACCACTTCCTGTGTGTCACTGAGCCAGGTTGGCTTCTCTGTGCCTCGGTTGGTTTGCCTCTCAGTAAAACCGGAGCAGTGATAGATGTTCCTCTCTAAGGAAGATCACTGTGAGACGTCCAGGGTCGGGTGTCTGAGTCTAAGGTCGGATGATCTGGGAAACAGGGAAACAAGAAAGTGGGTGAGCCCAGGAGGGCTGGCACACTCAGAACAGGGAGGCAAGCAGCCAGCGCTATGGCTCCATGCCCCAGTGCACTCTGGGAACTCAGCAGGTAGGATGCACCGGCAATAACTTCCAGGTCAAGTTATTCTGGACAGGAACTGGGGGGATTTTTTCAGTCCACTGTCCTCCACAGGCATTGGCTCCATGCTGCCCCTACTGGACAAAGTGAGAACAGTGAACAGCCACGCAAGGAGAACAGCCCTAGCAGTGGGAAACTCCAGTGCTGGCCTGCAGGCATCTAGGTGTGTGACTGCAGAGGGTACAGGAGTGAGTGCCCAAAATATCCACTGCCGTGCACAGCACAGCAGGTGAGAATGCTGGTTCCACCAGCTCGTGGGGGCCTGGCCCCTCACCAAGGCTAACACGGACCTACCTTGGGGCCTCTCACTGGTCCCTCATGAGCCTGGGACCTCTCCCTGGCCCTCCATTCTCACCCCTCACAGCCTCACGCTCCAGTCTCTACTCAAGCTTACTTTCCTGTCTCTCCCACCTAAGACCAGCCCTTCCAGTCACGCCCCACCTCTTCCCTACCCAGCACCTTGTCATCTCCATGTGCACCTCCCTGTTTTGTTGGCTTACACTCTTATGTGGCCCAAGATTCCAAAAGCTGTTATGTTTACTACTCATCCCTGTTAGCTAAGGCATAGTGGGCATCTGCTGAGTCAGTGTAGGGAGGATGGGTGTGTGGGTGGGTGAGGGAGTGCATGGATGGATGAGTGGACATGTAGATGGATGGGTGTGTGTGTGAGGGGTGGATAGATGGGTGAGTGAAAGGATGGATGGATGGGTGGGAGAGGGACTGGATGGATGAATGGATGAGTGAACAGGTAGATAGATGGGTATGTGTGAAGGGTGGCTAGATGGGTGAGTGAAAAGATGGATAAACGGATGAATGGTGGATGGATGGATGGATGGATGGATGGATGGATGGATGGATAAGTGGGTGGGTGGGTAGATGGGTCAATGGGTGAGGAGGTGGGTAGGTGGACAGAAGGGATTCTGTGGCTGATGGTCAGAGGCAATAGTGCCATCTAAGGAACATGATCATGAACTGGCCTCATAGGAAGTGAATCTCTGTCCATTCCTTACCCGCATGTCCTTCCTCTGATCTTCAGTCCTGCACATGGAGCCATGAATGGACCTGTGACCTCTGGAGTTGGGAGGTGTAGTCGGGAGCTCCTTCTGCCTACAGAGGCCAGGCAGCCCGTTCACTGATCTACAAAAATCCTAGGAAGCACCCGCTCCTCCCTCCATTATGAGCGCTCCCAGAACCCTAGAGTGCTGACTGGGATTCAGTGTGGCACGTGGAAAAGAGGTCCAGAGAAAGAGTAGGTTAAACAGAATAAAGACATTTTATCTTTGTACAATAAAAGCCTAAAGGAAGCTGGGTGGGTAAGGCACCATCTAAAAATCGCCAAAGGCTTGGTCCCTTCTGCTTTGTCCCTCAGTGCTTAATATAAAGCTTCTAGGATGGGCAAGATAGCTCAGTGGACTAAGTACCTGCTTAGGCAAATGCAGGGACTGGGGTTCAATCCCTGGTACCACATGCCAAGCCGGCCCCATCCCCAGGCATGCTGAGCAGGCAACTGATTCCAGGCGTGGTGGTGCACACCTGTAATCCCAGCACTAGGGCGGCTGAAAACAGGATGATCACTACAAGTCTGAGCTGCATAGTAAGACCCTATGCCAAATACATACAAAATAATTTTTAAAAAAGCTAATTAAAAAAAAAAAAGCTTCTACCTCATTGTCCGAGGTGGCTGCTTGAGCTCCAGCCATCAAATCCCCATTTCATCCATCAAGAAAGAAAAAGAGATATGGAGTGGCTTGCTTTTCCTTGTAGGGACACTTTCTAGAAAGTATCACAAAAGACCTCCATTTACATCTCACTAGTTCCAAGTATCCAGGACTAAAAATTGGGGAGAAGGGTCTCCTTCTAAAGACCCCACAGAGAATGAATGAGGTGGGGCAGCTGGCAACCTTGCCGATGAGTCAGTGTATGGTTCTTTGCTTTGTCCAGGCCTGGATGGGGCCTCCACTCCAACCACATGTACACAGCCAGGGCGCTTGCTGGGCTGAGGCCCACAGACCTGTGGCAGGGGGGTACAGAAGAGCAGTGTGAGGGGGTGAACTGACCCCAGCAGGGCTCACGGCCATCTGCTGGGGTGACACTCACATGGGGCCCAGGGATGAGAAGCAGCCCCATGCTGGGCTGGTCACTGTGCCTCTCAGAGCCCCAGGTCTCCTGCCCAAGATGTGGGGACATCAGCCACCTTTCTCTGGGCTGAGGGTGGGATCTGGGTCCCCAAAGGGGGTTTCTGTGAAGAAGCAAAGCCCAGAGGGCCCAAAACCCTTACCCCAGCCCATTTCAACTGGGGGAGAGCTCGCCCCCATGAGGTGTGTGTCTGGAGGCACACCTGCCTGTCACAGCTGGATCTCACAGTGTGCAGCACAGCCCCCGCCCGGAGCCTCCGCAGATGTCCCCGGGTGTGGGCTGTGCCGGTCGGAGCGTCCCACCCAAAGCCCACTCCTCACCTCTGCCCCTGTGTCCCCAAGTGCCCCCTCCAGCCCCTGCAGCCGCTCCCCTGGGCAGTAGGACTTAGTTGTTTCTGCTTTCCTAACAAACATTCACAGTGACTCAGGCATTCACCAAAGTTGCAGAGAACTAAACTTCTCTGTGCTTCCGAAGCGCTGGGCACGTCGCGGCCACCCCCCCACCCCCCCACCCCCACCGACACACACACACCAAAATCCATTACAAGTTTAAAGTACAGCTATTATTTTTACAGCATTGCTTAGAAATGGCTTGCAATCTCTAATTTGCTAAATTGATGTGTATATTGACTAAATAAATATTCGGCACGAAGCCCGAGTCCCCCTCCACACTTATTAATCCTCAGGAAATGGAAACACAAGACACGAAATGAGCTTTTGCTCAGAGCTGCAGACAGGAATACATTATGTTGTTTTTCAAGCGTTCGGGGACTTGCTCTGCAGCAGAGACCGCCCAATCAGCAGCCCCCAAGTTTTCCATGACGCACATGTCTGCCCGGGAGACGTGCTCGTGTTGCTAAGGTATTCTCTCAGACCTGAGAAGTCTAGGACAAGAAAGTTTTACCTCCACGGGGGTGCACGGGGTGACTGCTTTGGGGGGAGTTGATTTGAGAGATCAGTGGACGGTACCAATGTTCCTAAAGGAAATTAGGGCTGCCAGACCCACCGAGAGATGACTTGCACAAGTCCCTTTCTTCGAGGGTGGGGGCTATTAGTACTCTTGGATCTGGAGACAGAAGACAGGGACCCAGGCCAGGGGGCTGTGTCCCCTGTCAGCAGCCTGCCAGGACAAAATTGAACACACTGAGCCCACTTCTTGCAGTCAATGGGTGCCTGTGTCTCCCACCCAGGGGTAGTGGGTGAGCCCTGAGGCCTGGCCTCGCACCAGGCTGGAGAAGGGGCCCCAGGCATGCAGGACCCTTCAGGGTGCAAGCAGCGCTCTGTGGATTAGCTTCTCTAGCTCCCAATCTTCCGGAACATTTGCCCATGGCGTTGGCTGATGCCAAGGAAGCCAGAAACCCAGAAAGAGAAGGTTGATCTCTGAGTTGAGAGCAGGCAATATTCTGAGCAAAGGGAAGGCCAGAGCCTTCCTTGTGCCTTTCTGGGATGATGTGACTCCCGAGCGAGGGACATTTCCTACCCACTGTCCTCTGCTCAGACCGGAAATCTCACCAGACAAGATGTCTGTCTGCCTGAAGGGGAACATGAGACCAAGCAGCTCTCCTCCCTGGCACTCACTACAGGGTGCCCTTGGTCAGTTGGGTAACTTTGGTGTGTGCTGGGCCCCCATGTTGTAACTCACAGCGGCTCTTCCCTATAAAGCCACTATTGAGTACACATCTGTCAACACATGGACTGCAGGACAGAGTCTAGGCAAGGGGACCAGAACCTAGGCTCTGCTGGGGGCCACTCAGTGTGGCCACTTAGTGACCTGGTGTTACAGCCCACCTCGGCCCCTGGACCAGCACCCAGAGAGACCGGGCAAGTTTTCCATAGCTGGCCTCCAAACAAGTACAACTGGAAAGAGGTCAGGTGGCCATGGGTTGAGGGCGGAACTCACCAGGTGGCAGTGCTGGCAATGAAGAGGAGACCACTGCCAGGGTGGTGACCCAGCAGGACACAGCTGAGGACTCAGCCGCTGCAGTCACAAAGCCATCTACCTCAGGACAAAGAAGGAGACCAGAGGCTGCTGAGGCTAGGGGAGGTAGGGCCAAGGGAACTTGCTGGGGCTACATGGAAAGTTCTAGACCAGGATCTGGATGGTGCTTGTGCTCAGGTGTCCAGACTCACCCCTCATTTGTCTTGAGACTGTGGTTTATTGTATATCAATGTGAACTCGATACAAAGAATCCTTCATGCGGGGTCTGCATGGGGCCTGGGGTCTACAAGTCACTCTTCCATCTCTCCAGCAAGTTTTAAGGCAAAAGCAGAAGTTCAGGGCAAGAGAGAATGGCTCATTGCAGGACAAGGGCTTCTGAGGCCACAGCTCCAGCTTCCTCTGCACATCCATCTTGTTATTGTCGAGCTGGGGAATTGCTCCGAGGTGGAATCTTGAATATTCATCTGATTTACGGCCCACTGCCCACAGCTTTATGATTCCGCCCACCAATACCTGCAGCCGGTCATCAATCTTCCCAGGAGATTGTGCTTCTGCCAGTAACTCATGAATTAAAGAGGCCCCAGGCGGCCCCCTCATTCGCCTCCCGCCCCCCGCGCGCGGCGCGTCGTGATGGAAGGAGGACCTGCCCAGAAGTTGGAACATTGTTGTCATCTTGCTGCCGCCGCAGCTATGCTGACCTCAGATGACTCTCCCCAAGTGTCTGCAGTGAGCAAGAGAAACCCTGCTGCCCTCAGACCTTCCTTGTCCATCTCCATCTGAGTCTCAGTTTCCCTGTCTGAGAACACAGGGTGGGGGGCATGCAATCACCCCTGTCTGCTTCCTTGGGAGGAGGCCTCAGGGAAAATGGGCAGGGACTGGTGTGATTTCCACACACTGTGATCATAGTTGGATTCAGAGGGGTTGGAGCAGGGGCCGGGCCGGGGCCGCTCATGGAGACCCCTGGGTCTTCCCACCTCTGTATCAGCACCCAGGGGCTCTCAGCAGAGATGCCAAGGTGACATCCACAGCCCAGCACAGGGGCTGCTCAGAAGTGTGGAGATCATGGCCTTTGCTCAGGAAGCAGCAGCCTAGCTCTAGGATAGGGGGCTCAGAAGCAGACGAGGAGATAGAGTCAGGGTGAGCGTTTCCTGCGAAGGGGCAGAGGAAGGAAGCCAAAGCTCACAGGACTCCACTTCTGGGAACAGCATGGCCCGTGGACTTGGACCTTGGCACCAGAGCCTACCACGCTGGCAGTGTTTACCTTGTGGGATGGGAAGGAGCTGGGCCTGTGCAGGGCCAGGGGTAGGCGCCCTGGGACAGAAGGGCAAAATCAGGACAGCTGAAAGCCCTATGCCCCTAGAGTTTGGGATCCTGGTCTCCTCCAGACGATACATACACATACTCTTCCCATTGTTCTCCAAGTCTTGCTCCTACACTGTGACCAAAAGACAGATTGGTAATGGTGACACCCACCATCCCCTGTCCTTTTAGGGTTCTGCACCTAGACTTTCAACAAGGCTTAGTGTGTAAGCTTGCAATGTTGCTAGCAATAAGAACTGCTCTATGGATTCATCTACAGAGTAGGGATCAGTGGCCCAAGTGAGAGGTAATGGCTGGAAAGTACTCCACATACGAGAAGTTCTCTATAAGTGTAGCTACAGTTGTTGTCATTATGGTGCTCAGTAAGTGTTCCTGCCTAGATGGCAGAAGACAGATGGATGGATGGATGGATGCATGCGTGCATGGATGGATGGATGGATGTGCAGATGAGTAGATGCCTAGAAAGGCAAGTGAAAGTAGGTGGGTAGATGGAAAGTACAACTGTACTCATCTACTATCCATCCTCTCTCCACCCATTTGCCCATCATGCCACTAAGCATCCACCCATCTACCCATCCATCCACCAATCTATCTATCTACCCATCCACTCATCCATCTATACATCCATCCATCCACCCATCCAACCATCTACACACCCATCCACTCATCCATCCATCCATCTAACCATCCACCCATCCATACATTCATCCATCTACCCACTCATCCACCCATTTATCCATCTACCCATCCACCCATCCACCTATCCATCCATCCACCCACTTAGCTACCAGTCAAACTGTGTGTGTGTGTGTGTGTGTGTGTACACGTGCCAACATTGGTGAAGGGTAGTTGGTGGCTGAACCTGTGAACAGATAGATGGAGGAGTGAATAAATGACAAAGGACTGGGTGGCTGGCTTCATGGGGCTAGGTATTGGGTGGATGGATGGTCAGCTGGACAGTTAGATGAATGCACAGATGGGAAGATAGAAGAACAGACGGTGGACAGTTTTTGGAGACCACAAATGAAATGTGAAATTGCTTCCTTCCCCAAAGTGGCAGACAACAATTGCTTCAGCTCCTGCCAGATACCACATGTGCTAACCCAGCCACAGGGGGCCAAGCACTGCAACCTTCACAATCTGCTCATTAACAGACTCTGGAGTGTTCACCTATTCAAAGCCAACAGGGTGGCTGCGTGACATTTACAATTTCCTCTTGGCATTGCCTTGGCCTTTCATTGAGCACGGCACAGCTGCTGGCTGGCTCATGTCCCCTCCAGAGGTGCCTTTGAGCCCCCTAGTGCAGCCACAGGTTCAGATTCCCAGGAATGAGAAGTGCATGCCCCTCAAGACTCAGGGACCCCTCCCCCAGCAGCCTTGCCGTGTTCTCTGAAGCACTACCAATAATTACCTTAATTACCCTTCTGTGAGGGGCTTAATTTATAATGCGGTGGCAAGGAGGTACTGGAGAAAGAGTTTCCCTGGCAACCAACTTTTTAAACACCAGATTTCTCCGTGTTTTAAAAGCCACTTCTCATCTCATCTTCACCCTACAATTGAACTCGAAACTTTTCAGATGCCATATTTCAGCCTCACAGTAGGCTGGTCCTTACATCTGAAACTACCAAAGGCCTTGATTTCTCCCCTGCCAAGGTGAGATGCAAGGAAATTGTCCAGTTTCCTCTGCTCCTTGGCTCCAAAATGGCCATCATAAGAGATGACCAAAGAGATTTTTTTTTCCAAACAGACTTTTTCTGAGTTTCTTGGAGACTGGAGTTTCATCCACAAGCCCTGGATGGGACTGAGAAGAGTCAGGGGAGGGAGTTGGGGTCTACACACAATCACCACACTGGCCCCTATGCCTGGCTTGTGGAGGGTAAATAGTGCTAAGGGCTCCTCCTGGACAAGTTGTGTTGTCCTCAGGAACCCTCATTATCCAGATACTGGATGGGTGGATGGATGGATGGATGGATGATGGATGGGTGGATGGGTGGATGGGTGGATGGGTGGATGGGTGGATGGGTGGGCAGATGGATGGATGAATGGATGGATAGATAATGGATGGGTGGACAGATGAATGAATGGATGAATGGATGGGTGGGTGGGTGGGTGGGTGGATGGATGGATGGATGGATGGATAAGGTAGAATTTAAAGCTTGTCCCAGCTTCCCAGGAAAAATTACAAAGCCTAGGAGTGAGGATGGGTTAAAACAGGAAGTTCACCACCAGGATGTTCCGGAAAGGGTGGTAAAGTGAACTTGTGCAATCTTACCCAATCTTATCCCAGACTAAATCCCAAGGTCATTTACATGGCTTGACTAGTCATTCAGTGTCCAAGCCCCCTTGACCACATGCATTCATCTTCCATGCACTCCAGCTGCATGCCACTGCCTTCCAATCTAGTCTCAATCCCGAAGCAGAATTCATCTGGAATTCTGGTACTTTGTCCTTTGGGTCTTGACTTTCCAAATTCTGTATTATTGTACCAGCACTGCTGGAGTACTGTTTTTTCTGAGGAGTTTCCTCAGTGCTTCCTTGAGGGAGCCCACCAGGCCTGCTATGTCTAATTTAGTAGTTATTTTTGTCCCAAAAGCACATGGTAAAAATCAGGCCAGGCCCATTCTTATGTTAGTGATAAGATGGAAAACTGGATTAAGGATAGGTTTAACACTGATTTACTAGAGATGAGATGAATGAATGGGTAGAGGCTGATGAGGATTAGATGAATGTAAAGATAAATGGAGAGTATCTAGGGACACACATGGTTGGGGAATGGAAAATAGCTAGCTTGAGGGAGAATACATGGATGGATGCATGCATGCATGGGTGGATGGATGAGTGGGTAGGTGGGTGGATGGATGGGTATATGGATGGATGGATGGATGGATGGATGGATGGATGGATGGATAGATGGTTGGGTGGGTGGGTGGATGAATGAGTGAATGAATGAATAGATTCATGTGTGGGTGGATAGATGGGTAGGTGAGTGGGTAGGTAAGTGGGTGGGTGGAAGGATGGAAGGATAGATGGAAG
>NDGM010980728.1:0-10442 GCA_002564305.1 Octomys mimax | reverse complement strand
TGTCAATCCCAGCCAAGCCTACTGAGGGGCTCGCTCAGGCCCTTGGCACGGGGAACCCACACTGACGGCCTGCAAATTGGATGGATGCAGACAGTGGGCCCCGAGTGAGGAAGCTTTTACCAGCCTGGAAGCGGCACCCTGTTATAAGGAATAAAACAGCCAATGAGAACCAGCGGAACGGTACTGATATGTCCTTGGGATGGCTCTTGGGGTTCCTGGGAAGAGCAATGGCCTCACACTCAGTGGGGGAGAGAGGACAGAGTTATCATGACAGAAGCTAAAGAAAGGATCAAAAGCTCCCACGTCTGCATAGCGAGCTGTGATTAACACTGCCCGACCCTTGGTGTGCAGTCAGCGGAATGAGGAGTGTGCTTCCGATGTCCCCATCAGGCAGGTGGGTCAAACAGCGTCCATTTATATGAACAGCACAGAGAAGACATTCGGATTCTTTCCCAGGGGCTGTGTTCACTCTCCTGCTCTTTGTCAGTTTATAGCCAGACGGTACCTGGACCACCTAGACGTTTTCTCGATTTTTCTTGGCATGCTACATGACATTATGTTACCTGGGCTGGAGCACAAGGAGAGGGGAGCGTGTCAGAGCCATTGGTGAGGCCTCTGAGTGCCAGAAGCTGGGCACATAAATGCTAGGGAGACTCACGGACCTCCCTTGCCACAGGTGGTATGGCCTGAGGTTGTCCCCAGGCTGTCAGTGGGCTCCGATGCTTCCGCCCAGATAAAGGAGGAGCTGCTGCCCTTGTGTGCCGCCCACTGCCAGGAGGGCAGCGAGCAGCTGGCAGCACGCTGGATTCTGAAGTCAGCATGGCTGATCTTTGGGAATCTTGTGCTTTCCCACGGACAGAGCTCAGAGGGCCTGCGTGGAGAGCGGAACAAGGGCTCAGAGAGGCTGCAAAGCAGCTGGCCTTCCTGCCTCGTCCGTTTGAAAGCACAGATTAGAGACATAGCAGGTGCGGTGAGGGTGGGGAAGCAGGCATGGAGCGCCGCACATGCTGCGGTTGGACAGTGCAGCGCGGCCCCTTGGGGTTCTCTGGGGCCAGGCCATCGCCAAGGGCCGCAGCGGACTGAACATTCAGAAACCAGCTCCTGTCTCTGAGTCAGTTTTTGACCCGGGGGCATCAACTGACCAGCTGCGTAGAGTCCTCTCCTGAGCTGCCCATGGCCCCACCCTTCAGGACACGAGAAGCAGCTCGGCACGGAACGGAAAGAGCACCTGCCGAGTGCACAAGAGCAGGCCCAGCGGGCACAAGCAGCTACTCGAGCCGGTGGTCCCCACCTGCCACCCGCCCCCGTCACGCTGGCACAGCTCAGGTTGCCTCACCCACAACGGCCTGAGGTGCCGCCGGTTGGCTGGAGCCGCGTGGGAGCTCCGGAGCAGAGCTTTCGGATGTGGTTGCTCCACGTGGCTCGGGCTTATGCACCACGATTTAACCTGCAAGGGTCAACTCTCGCGAGACTCAAGCCTGGCAGTGAGGTTCCTCTCTCCCTGCTCTGGATGTCGTGTGGCATCAGTCTGTTGACCAAACAAGTCACAAGCCCAGTCCAGACCTAAGAGAAGAAAGAGATTCTCCTGCCAAGGGTACCTCAGCAGGACCAGTAGCAAACATTCTAGAACCGTTTTTATGTTTTCTCAGAGTCTGTCTCTCAAGACAGAATATGCACCCAAATCAACAATCACTATCTGAGCTCCATCTTCCTATGCTGCAAAGAAGAGAAAGCAGAAATGGGGTTCTGTTCCCCATGACTCCCTCTGTCACACGGAAGTGGAGCCTCCGGTCCCTGAATCTTCCAGATCTGCATGTCTCTAGCTCCGGCTTTCAGGAAAGAAGTACTTCCCACCTTGGACACAGAGAGAGGGCAGAAGTTTCAGCGAGGGCTGCTGCTGCGTTACTTTGGGCATCCCCGAGGGCGTCCTGCACAGAGAGCAGCTACCGCGCTTGAGGGCTTGAGGCGCACCCACCTCTGATTGCAGTGGGAGGGGGTCTGCTGCCCCGTGGGCGCAGGGAGCACTCTCTTGGCATTCAAGGTTCTGTCTGCCCTTAATTAATGCTTTATATAAGTAGTTAACCTCCGCAGCCTGGCCTGAGATGAACTTCATAACAAAGGCATTCGAGTCCTAAGAGAGACCTCGAGCTATTATTTTGAGACGGGGTTTTGCTAACGTGCCCAGGCTGGGCGGCTGGGCTCAAACTTGCAGGGATCCTGGCTCAGCCTCCCAGAGTACTGGGATGACAGGCGTGCACCAGCACACACAGCTTCCCTGTATTTCTGTAACTATGTTAACTATGTTTTAATATGGACAGGGCTGCCCGCCTCAGGGAGAGTCTCCATCCCCACCTCAGCGAGGTCTCTATCCCTACCTCAGGGGAGTCTCTGTCCCTTAACTTAGGGACATTTCATTGGTTTTGATAATTTTCAGAGCATTCCAGTGATTTCTTTTTCTGTATCTGAGCTTTTCCTGGCTCTCTGGGTGACCAGTTAGCAAACTGAGGGCAAATGTGACATTCCTTGTCCTTGTTCTTCTTCCTCAGGTCTTAGACTGGCTACTTAATTGGGTAAGAACTTGCATCACTATTTCGTCCTGAACTTTCACTTTGGAAACAAGGTTAAACCTCAGGAGAGATTATAAAATAAATGAATATTTTACATAGACTTTATTTTTTCAAATCTAAAGCCATCTTTAGGTCTCATACCTCAAAGTCTTCACTTGTTGGCTATCTTCCCAGTATCTTCTTGCTCGGCCTGTAGCTCTGTCCTCTAAAAAGAAAGATGGTTATAACAAAATTGCACCAAGAGGTAATTTCATTTGCATCTTCCAGAGCGATTTCATGCCAGAGCATTTAGACAGAAAGAGTTCATTTGCAAGAAAGCCATGACTACTTTGAGCATCCATGCAGCAGGCTTTTGTGTGCGGGATGCCAGGGATGGACTCAGGAGGAGACGGGACACAATTTTGAAATAAAATTAGAAGTTTTCAGTCTAGGGCAAGAGTTGGACCTGGATGGGAAACTTCAGTGCAAGGTAAACTCTGCGGAGACGGGGACAGCTCCCACGTTCTGGGGTCAGAGAGGATGCGCGCCAGAGCCGGATGTGGGTATCTAGCTGCAGAACTTTCTCCCAAGAAGCTGGGACTCACAGGCATTTCCCTTGACTTCCTGCACTTCCACGATTTCCTGGCCACACGTGGACGAGGGATGTCTTGTCTGGAAATTCTGTCCCAGTCACATGAAGGAGGAATGATGTGTCTTCTAGGTCTTGTGACTTTTGGTGACGGTACCAGCACCAGCCTTCATCAGAAGTCTGCTGAGGTCCATAAACTGAAACCTAAAGTTTCATTAAACATGATGCGACATGACACCTACTTCCATCCCTACAGGAGTGCTGATAAGAATGGGGCAGAACAATAAGGTCTTAATAAATTTAGTTGAAGTTTTTAGACTTTGTTCCATAGAGAAGTGAAGTGGTTCACTTTCTCTAAAAGTTTTACGTTGAGACCGGATCTCCAGTGCAGTAGCATTAAGCGGTGGCGCCTTTGCTGTGGATTAGATCATGAAGGTCGAGCCCTCCGTCATGGACTTTACAGCCTTGTGAAGCAGGTCAGAGGGGACACACGAGCACACACTTAAAAGCGACACCCGTGAAGCAAAGAATGAGCCTTCCTTGGACACCAAGCTTGCTATTCCCTTGATCCTGGACTTCCACACTGAGGCACGTGAAAGGTAAAATCATGCTGCTCGTCAGTCACCACCTGTGACACTTTCGTTGTGGCTGCCTGAAAGGACGAAGACACTGACCAGTGACTTTGGGCGTAAAATCTTTACAAGGTATTGCACCGCGGGGCTTTAGAAGCTATTCATAATCTCGGCTAGGTTTCTGCGGGAGAAAGAATGCCAAAGAAATGGTTGTCTTGGTGCTGCCGTGGCTCCTGCCACTCTCATTTGCTGTGAGCCAGTTCTTCGCACAGCGAGCTGTGTGCCTTGGAGGTGACCTGTGTAGGCCACAGCAGTGGGCCAGCTGGGCCCGAGTGAACCCCTGAGTGTCCATTGCCAAATCAAAGATTTGAAGTTGGTGATGAAGTTGGCCTCCGAGCTCTTCAAACCTTGCCTGGGATCTAGCTGTTCTGGCCAGGATTAGGGAGCGGGTGTGCGTTCTTGTGTGAGACAGAGGCCTCAGGCAGGAAGCTTAGAAGACACGTGCTAATTGCCTTTGTACCAAACGGAGCAACCAGGGACATCCTCTCCAGGCCTGCAGAGTGGGTTCAGGGAAAAGCAATCTCTTGTCATTGAGCTGCATTTTTTAAACTTACAATCCCAACATTTCTAATCTCCAGGAGTTATCTCTCATAAAAGGCCATTGAAATCCTAGAGATGTTATTTTGACCCCGTGTTTATCTGCTGCTGCTCAGGCGAATGGCAGACTGCAGGCCCTGCTCAGGGAAATGAACGCTCTCATTTGTCACCAGCCTGTGGCGCGAAAGCCCTCCTTCCCTTTACTGTGGGTTGAGTAATCGTTTGGAAGACGAAAAGTGATAGGTAGAATGTTTTTCCTAGAAGGGGAAAACTGACAGAAGAGATTGACTACCCAAATCTTTTCCATTTCAATGCGATGTTCTTTCTGCTCAAATTAAATGACTTTGTCAAAATAAATAAGATGGTATGGCCACTGGAGAGGGCTGAAGCCTGGTGCCTGGTGGAGGAAATCAATGGGGGGGGGGGTTGGAGTCCCACCCACCCTGCTCCAGCAGGCAAGTCCTCCGACCTCATCAACTCCTTACTCTAGTTTAGCAGAATCCACTTCCTTCTGCCCGCGGGATAAGTCCTAGCTAGCCTCTGGCTGAGGCTGACCTCAGTCTCTTCTCCTCTTGGAGTCAGACTACCTGTGTCAGAATTTCTACATGTGCAGCCTGCAGTTTGGTTCTGCAGCTCTTCTTCTTTGAATTATTCTCTGCTAGTTCCATAAGGGCTACCTTGTAACTTGAGCTCCATGCAATGCCAGCCGTGGCTTCGATAACTCCAAGTTCTCCGTACCACAGAGCACCGTGCTCAAGACCCAGCCCGGAAGTGTTTGATGGGTTAACGCCCACAGGAATAGCGCAACCCAGGTCTTTGCTGCCTGCGGTGCACTTTTCCCTTCTAAAAGCGAGAAGTAACGCCGCCACACACTCTTGGAGAAGCCTCTGTGTCTTCCATCTGGATCTGGTGTCCGGTCGGCACCTTCCTCAGCAGCAGTCTGCTCTCCCTCTGCTGGCCACTGTGACGGCTCAGGGGTGGGCACAGGCTACGGTGATCCTCGTGGGATGAACTCCGGGCCCACTCTGGGGTGTGGATGAAGACCTCTGTCTTGTACCTTGAAAGCTGTGGGAAGCCGCTCTGTCCCCTTGAGAGCTGGCCTTGGAAGGAGGGGAGAGCGGGGAGAACCTCAGGAGGACGTCACTGAAGCACTGAGCGAAGGCATCCCAGGGACCTTCCAAAGTCAAGAATGAGGAAAACGACCTTCGCTGTTCAGGCTGGTCCAAACCATATTTCATGATAACTAACAGGATGAATAGGGAGGTGTTTGGTGAGCGTCTCCGTAGACTCCCAGTCTCTCTGTCAGAGCTTATATTTAGATGTCTCCCAAAGCTTCATGTGCTTACAGGTAGGGCTTTTGGGAGTGCTTGGATTGTGGCATGATGCTGGCTTGGGGTGTGTGATACTGGGATGAAGGGTGTATGAGAACTAGGTTGGCACAGCTCCGGGTGTTGATCATGGGAGTCCCACCCTGGGTGTGGTGATAGGCTTGCTGTCTGGACAGAAGACAAAGGGACAGAAAGAAGGCCGGCTTGTTTCTGTTGCTGGCCGCGCGGCTGCTTCCTGCCGGCTCTGCCATGGGCTGTTTCCCCCGGGCGGTGCCCCTCTGCCCTGCCGCCCTGCCTTGGAGCCAGCCAGCTACGGATGGAAATTTCTACAAACCGTGAGCTGAAGTAAACCTTTCCTCCTTTAGCTTTGGGTGTTGAGTATATCGTCTCTCAAATGAGAAAAATAACTAATACAGCCTTTTATCTATGTGGCCATTACTCAGATATGTTCTCAAACACATCAAATCAGATCGAATGTGTTTTCCAACAATTATATGTGCAATTTCTTATTTTGACTGATACCCTTTTATCTCTAGGAGGAGAATTTCACAGCATTCCTTTAAGTAGTTGGGAAAACTCTGGATTGAGCAAAGAAAGCAAGAGAAAAATTTCCTGCTTCAGTACGTTATGAAATTAGCACACAGGATCCACCACCACTGACACTCAGGTGCGGGGTGTTGGCTCCAGTTATGAGTGTTTATCAGTAATTCCAAGGAAAAGAGCAGGATCTAAGGGAGGTGATGAGCAGGTGAGCCCTGGGGTCTTTGGCTGCGGATGGTGAGGGGGCTGTGAGACGTAACAGTGTCGCCCGCAGTGTGATTCAGATGGCCGGGGTGGAGGAGCACAGGGAGGCCAGGAGGGGACAAGCGCCTCGGCCTCTCACTCAGCCCCTGTGTGTCCATCTCTCCTGTAGCACGGCGAGTTCACAGCCATTGGTCTCGTCTGCTTCACACTTGCCCCAGCCAGCTCATCGATGACTAGACTGTCTGTCCTCATGAGTCTAGGCCGCCATGAGATGCTAGAGATGCCATTACCTCAACCCCCAGGCTGAACCAAGGCGAACGAGTCAGCTGCAAGGGCCCACTGCTGCGCGCACAGGCTGACAGGAGAAACAGAAGCAGAGGCTTTGGCTCCTGACTGAAGATGAGTGAAAGATGTGCCTGAGGGGATGACCGCCTACACTCTCCACAAACCTGGTTATAGTAGGCATTCTGGCAATTCAGGTGTTCAGCTGCGGGGGCTCTACAACCCTCAGGAGCGCCTGGGGTTTTATTGGCTTCTTAGACTTGATTTTCAAATGGAAAGGAACCATGGGGGGGGGGGAGCAAATGCGGCTTCAGTCTCGTCGTCACATGCGGTGCTCGGCGCGCTCTGGGGCCTGGAACTTACCCGTGTGTCATAAGCCCTGCCAGCCACGCATGGCTCCTCCTTCAAGGGCTGCAGTCAGGACAGGATTCTAGCACCAGGGAGAAGACGAGCCGGAAGGGAGGCCGCCTCTGGGTGAGCAGGGAGACACCCAGCTTCAGGTGTTTGCTCTGCCCTAGGAGCCCCGTTTCCTCCCCAGGCACAGGCCTGGGCTGTTCCCCAGCAAAGCCCTGCATCCACACACCTCCAGAGCATGGGGGAGGTGATGATCAGGCTTCTGTCTGTGGAGTGGGCCTTGGCCCTGAGTCAGGGTGGCAGCTAGGGGCGTGAGGATGGCAGTCGTCATGGGCACCAGGTGACACACCATGGGGAGGACAGGCACTGTGTCTCACCTGAGGGCATTTTGCAGGCTGGCTGCTTTTCTTCCACCCCATTGGTTTGCTTGGGAGTAGAGAAGTGTGACCTGTCACGGAGCTGTCCTAGGGAAAGTGACACCAGATGGGCCACGGGAGTGGGTGGGACCAACTTGGCCTGGGTGAGGAATTGGGAAAGTCGGACGTCTACAGCCAGAAGAATGGGCCGAGCAAGTGTTTGTGGGTGTGTATGTGTGTGTGCACATGAGCTTTGTATGCACCTATGTGTGCTGTCCATGTGTGCATGTGTGTACCTGGGTCTATGTGTACACATGTGCAACATATACATATATGTGCTATGCATGTGTGTGCCTGTGCCTATATGCACACATGCTGTGATGCCCATGTGTGTGCATGTACATATATGCTTCAGTGTGTACCTGTGCCTGTGGTTGTGTATACATGTGTGCAGACAACTGTGTGCTTGCATGTGCTGTGCATGTATGCACACATGGGCGTGCCTGTGGGTACATCCACCTGCGTGTCCACCTGCACTGTGTGTTATGTGCATATGTGTGTGCATAAGTGTGGCGGCTGTGCACGTGTACAGATGCACCTGTGAGTGTGTGCACACTTGTGCAACCTGTGCCTGTGTGTACACGTGTGCATGCATGGCTGCAGGCATGTGCTATCCCTGTGTGTGTGTGCTTTTCGGGATGGGAAAGGTAGCTGCAGCCAGCTGTCAGGACTGGCAAGTGCCCAGCCCCAGGGGCATGAAGTGACTACGTGCACAGAGACCGTGCGAGGGCAGGTTGTGGTGGCGCTGTGTGCCATGGAAAGGGTTGGCTGTTGCTGAGCAGCAGGAGGACATGTGTCCAGATTTGCCCCACACAGCTCAGGTGCTTGGGTAACTCGTTATGGAGGCCACGAGCTGGTCTGAGGCGAGGTGCGTTCTGGGTAACTGCTCCCATCTTCCACTCTGCTCCTGCCGTGAGCCTGAGGCTGGCGTGCCTTTCCACTCTACCTCAGTCTAGTTTCTGACATTGGCAGAAAATGTCTATTTTGTCTCTTTCCCAGACCATCTGCTGAGGACCCCCAGCCCTAAGTTTGTAACATTCGGTAGCTCATGCCTATACTCTCCACACCTCAGGAGGCTGAGCCAGGAGGATAGCAAGCTCAAAACCAGCCTGGCTAACTTGATAAGACTCTGTCTCAAAATAAAATAAAAAGGGCTGGGGATGCAGCTCTGTGGTGCAGTGCTTGCCGAGCATGTGGAGGGGCCTGGGTTCAGTACCAGTATGATGAAAAGTAAAAAGTGGCTCTAGGAGGTGGCCAACGTGAGAATTAGTTCAGCTGTAGCAATCATCTCATGTTATATGTGCATATAAAAAATAGCTAAAAATAATTCTGTTTTAAAAAGGAAGTAAAACGTCCCAGGGATGAATGCTTCCTCTGACTTAGTTGTTCATTATCCTTCCTGGCGGCTCCAAAGAGCTTGGGCCTCTCCTCCTCTCAAGGTGACCTTCACAGGGAGAGAAGGACAAATAGCAGGAGGCCCAGGGAGGCCTCGGAGGTCATGGCTGTGGACTCCTGTTCCGGGGAGCCCAGGGAGCTTGCTGTTCTACATCCAACATGCAAATGTGCGCGCCTTGACCAGCTTCAAGGGAAGCTTTGAAAACATCAAAATAGAATTCTGTCTGAAAAGGTACTGCAGCCTGGTCTCCGAAACATTCCCGCCTAAGCCTTGGATATCTGAGCATCTCCAGCAAGTTTTCCTTCCCCTCTTCTCCGTCTGCATAACAACGGCTAAATGGGGGCCTCCAATTTCTTCCTCACTGATAAACGATGCCCCACCCCCTACTTCTCCCGCAAGCTTAGCGCAGCCTTCACGCAGGTGTTTGGTGGCTGCTTGGAAGGCTGCCTGTATTTTTGTCACGTGGATCATTTAATGAGGCCTCTCTGATCGCGGATGTACAAGGCTGCCAGGCTTTGCATCAGGAGCCTTGAGATGGACTCTGTTTATGGTTTAGATCTAAAATGCCTTCCCTCCCCCGCGAGTCTCAGCGTGTGGAAGGCGCTGTGCTGTGGGGACACGCTCTGCTAGGCGGATTCTCTCACGGATGCGGATGCGTCTGGTAGTTGGTTGTGCTGGTAGGAGGTGAGCGGGGGTGGTGGTGGGGGTGGTCACTGGGGTGTGGCCTAAGGGGTACATTCTTGTCCCCTGTGGCTCCTCCCTCCTCTCTCTGCTTTGTGGATTCTAAGACCTCAGTAGCTTTCCTCCCCTTTCTGACCCGCAGCTCTGCCTTGGAGCCGGCTGACTTTGGACAGAACCCATTAGACACAGTGAAGCAAAATAAACACCTCTTCCTCTAAGCTGCGGGCGTCAGCTGCTGTGTCCCAGGGCAGAGGACGTGGCTGGGACGGCTGGGACAGCTTCGCAGGGACCCTTAAAGGCAGTGCAAGGTAGGGAACCCGAGAAGCAGATCAGTAATGCGGTTATCTTGCCTTTTCCTCACACAATGTAGTATGAGAAAAAGAAGAAAATGTGACATTCATGCTTGGTTCAAAATAGATAATTCAAGCCAGCCTTCCAGGACTGCCTGGCTCTGACTGCATGCCTGCCAGCCTTGCCCTGTTGCCACTTCTGCCACATTACTGCGCTGTCCCCGTATGCCTCTGTTTCCCGGGCTTGCGGTGCTTCCTGCATGCTGTCTACACTGACAAGATAAGGGCCAGGCCCTCCCCACAGCCCTCCGTCCCCCTCTTTTCCCATGAGCCCTTGGGCGCATCCCTGGACCCCGTCCATGTGTGTGGTGCTCCGTGGTGGTCAGTGGCCCGCAGTCAGAGTGACACGAGAGCACAGTTGTGTCCTTCCTGTGTCTCTGCTGAGTCACAGCCTTGCAGAAGAAACATGGCCTTTGAGGCACAGCGCCCTTGGTTTACCACTGGGCTGCTGGGAAGCTAGGTTTAGCCTGTGAGACCCCCACAGTTCAGAGAAAGCACTATGCATGGTGCTCTCTTCCTACCCCTTCTCCAAGCCCACGTTGCTAATGCTTCCTTAGCTGAAGGTCATCCACATGACCCGTTGTCCT
>NDGM010980714.1:0-13503 GCA_002564305.1 Octomys mimax | reverse complement strand
TCCTACCAATTTGGTTTGAAACTATCTCATTGCTATCTGTTTCTCAATAAAATTATGGAAAAAAGAATGTATAGATGATAACCAAGATAAAGAAGTGTATTAAAGTTAATTATATAAAAATTATGCAAGCAAAAATTTTCTATTGACACAATAGTAGACAAAAGTCTCTATAAGAAAATAATGTATTCATAATTTTGTCTTTACAGTGAATTATGTTTCCTGAATCATATTTGTATATAGAATCCTATTTGTATAGAGAAGTCTTTTGTAACTCTTCTGAAAGGAGAGACATGAGTAGAAAAGTTCTCTTACAAATGGAGATTGATCAATGCACAAATGTGGATAAATCTAGATAGAGAAGTAAAAAAAATAAAAACAAAATAAAAAAGAAAAAAAATGGTTTGTTCTTACATTGTTTCATCAATTATGCATGCCTATATTTTGTAATCTGAGCAACTATTTTGATAATAACAATTGTAATATATTAGCCATTGTTAAACTTCTATTATCTTGTCTTGAAATGGTGGATTTTTTCTATAAAAAACGTGGACAGAAGGAATCCAAGATAATGCAAAGGTCTTAAGACAAGCATTGTGAACATGTTTGATTAGGAATAATGTTACTAAAATAACAATTACAGAAGGCTAGACATTTACAGCTACAGGGCTTGTCACATCCACTGGGAACAAGACCTCTAGGCTGGCTGTGGATCATCCAATCAAGAGTGAGATGACTGTCCCTCCCCACGAGTCTAGAGCAGTGGTGTCAGGGAGGAGCCTGCCTGGCTCCCTGAAGGAGGGCGAGCAGTTGCAGGAGCTATGATTAGAGTTTAGTGCTTTTATGTGTGTATACAGAGAGCCGCATAACTTTGTGTGAGAGCTGGACAAAGGAGTACAGGATTGACCACGGGCACCTGCTGTGTCATCCAGAAGCCCGATGCTGTAGCTTGTAGTGTGCCGTTGATTTCAGAGAAGGGAAATAGAGGCACATTTATTTATTTATATTTTTGTATTTTAGTATAGCATCGACAGGGCCTCACTACGTAGATTCGACTCGTAGCGATCCACCTGTGTTCAGCCTCCCTAAAGCCGGGATTACAGGTGTGCACCACTACATCCAGTCTTATACAGGCACCTTGGGGAGAGATAACTGTGCAGTACAGTGGTCAGGACTTGGTTATAGAATGTCTCATTGGAAAACACCCTGATGTGAGGCTTCTGCCCTAGCTGGGCTTCTTCTGACTGTGCTCCTGAGAGTCCTCCTGTGTTCTGGACGGAGGAAGGTGCACTATACACAAGGTGGAGGCCTGCGATGGGGTGGGGATGTTCTGAAGAAGGAGGTCTTGGAGGAGATGATAGCCAGTGCATGGTCATTACAGAAAGGCCAGTCTCGCCAAGACTTGAAAGAGGTGGTCTCCTGAAAAATTTCAGAGGCAGCAAGAGAGTATGTGTGCCGTGGGAGGCATCGTGAGACAGGGAGCTGCTGGAGATGGCAGACGGGCAAGGAGTCTGATTTAGTACAGACTCCTGAAGTAGTCCAGTTTTTCTCTCATGGCCATCACGGGATGTGTGTTGATTGTAAGAGAAAGTGTTAAAGGGCATAGACGCATATAAAGTAAGCCTGGTGGTGTAGACCTGGAGTATTCCCCTGAAACTTCACGCACTGAGATGAGGGCTTCTGGAAGGTGATTGTGTTATGGGAGCTACATCTGACTTGCTGCTATGTATGTGTGTGCCGTTAGCTTATGGTACAAGACTAGTTTGCACAGCTGTGGAGACTGGCCATGCAACCCACACTCCCCTGGGAACCCTGGGGTCTGCGTGCAAACTCATTTTTTTTACTTTGTTCAAATCTGAAAAGACGAGGGATAAAAAGGGACACAGTAACCAGTACTCCCTTATGTGGAGACAAATTGTGTTTTGAAGCCAGTAAGGTGTAGGGACATTGATGGTTAAAATTGTGCGTCAGCTTACAAACATTTACTTTAGAGAGTGTATAGCAATAATTGATATGACAATAGAAGCATTGCACATTTAGCAGACCAAAATGACAGGTATTTCAAGTGTGGGTTTAGTGTTACACATTGCTGTCCTCACTTCTTGTGTGTCAACTTAGAGAATGTGTTGTGGTGTTTTTATTTTATGAGATGAAATTAGTGAACTTAGCCTTCATGACATCTTTTTTCTTCCTTTTTTTTTTTCCCCCCAGAACCAGGGATTGAACTCAGGCCCTTGAGCTTGCCAGAGAAGCACCTATTCCACTGAGCCATCTCCCCGGCCTCCCCATTTCCCCCTGTTTTTTCTATGAGTCTTTTTCAATCAATTGGAGGTATAAGTAAAACCAAAAGGCTGGCTTCCCCGAGCAAGAGGGATTTCCTTCAAGTTTCGTCTCCACCAGGGATTCTCCGTGGTTCCAAGCCTGCTGGCCCACACTGCAGGTTTTATTCTCACATAAAGCCTGACACTGCTTCAGTGTGAACCTCTTTGTGCTTCTTCATATTTTCAGTAAGGAATAAACAAATAAATGAGCGAATATAGCTGCTGCAGGTACGTGTTCTAACGCTAACTTACCTTTAAGGAGCCCACTCTACTGTCCTACTAGAACTCAAGCGTGTCGAAATGTCTCCATATCAAGATGATTTGCTTCCTCTTTCAAATCTGGGTTCATGTTGAGTCAAGGCCCTTTACAATATAGCTCTCAGCTATTTTAAAATTGAATTTAAAAATCAATCTTTTCACACGTCTTCTGTGCTTTTATCTCTAAACCAAATGCCCGGTATAGTACGAAAGCTCAGCTTAATTGTCGACCTGACTGGATTAAGGGATTCCTGGAGAGGAAGAGGTGCTTGCAGCATGGAGGAGGAGGTGTATTCATCAGTGGGCTAGTATTCCATAGCTGGATGTGCTCTAGAAGGTGGGGTCCAGTTGGGGTGGGTCGCTGCTGGCCTTAGGAGGATAGATCTTCAGCCAGGGCGTGTTCTTGTCTGTGTTCTTTTCTATGTCTTGCTTCTTGGCCACCATGAACTAGGCAGCTTTCTTTCACCGCATCTCTCTCCCACTATTTTTCTGTTTCAGAGTCAGTAGGGTACAAAGTGAACCTCTGAAATCATGGGCTAAGTCCTTTCATTTGTGGATGTCAGGGAGTTTGTCCCAGTGATCAGAAAACAAACTAATATATGTACCGTGAAGCCCATGTTTCTAGTTTTGTGCACCTGTTTTTCTACTGTGCCTAAAATGTCCTTTTCCTTCTTCTTGTTCCTTGCTCCTAGGTACAAACCACTCTCATATCTAAATAAAACATGCATTCAAGGCAAAACCCACATATCACTTAAATAGTAAACTTTCTACTTGCAATCACATTTCCCATCCTGTTTTTCTAAAAGCAACATTTTTTTGGAGCTCTTATTTCAGTAAGAATGTCTTCTTATTGAATACACCATCTGGGGATTGTATTATATTTATTTTTGTAAAGATTCACTCTTGCCAGACTGCAGACTCCTTAAGAATAGAAACTCTAGATTATTTATCATTGCAGTTTTCCCTTGGCCTAGCCGACAATCTCTTGAACAGCAAGTGCTCAACTGTATAACCACTTTTATATGAACTGTTTCATACAGCTATATTTATATAACTCATCCCTTCTGCGGTCATCAAGGCATCCACTGCTCAGTCATATCAAATGTTTTCTGGGGCATAGTGATTTTTGCCAGTATTTGGTTAGTGTTTGAAATTATGATGCAAGTCCCAACCAAATAATAAAATCAGAGGATTTGAAAGGAACAGTCATTAAAAAATAGGCAACGATTCATAGCTACAGTGGGATATCATACAGAGTTCATTTGAAGATATGGGGTCAGCTATGATGGTGCTTATATTAGTTTTATAAAATGCCATAGCAAAAGCTGTAGGCTACATCTAAGGGCCGGGGAGATGGCTTAGCGGAATAAGTGCTTCCCTGACAAGCTCAAGGGCCTGGGTTCAATCTGTGGTTCCACCAAAAAAAAAAAAAAAAAAAAAAAAGCTGTAGGCTAGGTCTATTAAGCAACTGAAATTCATTTTCCTACAGCTCTGGAAGCTGTAGGTATGAGATAAAAGCGTTGGCCAGGTGCTCTTCCAGCGGCCTCTCTCTTTGGCTTATAGATGCTCATATTTTCTCTGAGGCGTCACACAGCCTTCTCTCTGCCTGCCTGGGTCCTGATGGCCTCTTCTTAGAGAGATACCACTTATAGAAGATTAGGCCCTGTTGTAATGATCTTAGTTTTGCTTCAATGAATTCTTTCTTTCCAAACACAGTGTGAGATATGGAGTCAGGGCTTGCACACGTTTTAGGTGGAACACAAATCAACCCATGGGACCAGGGAGGTGGTTCAGTAGAATGAGATTTTGCCTGGCAAGTGCAGGGTCCCAAGTTTAATTCCCGGTACTGCAAAAAGAAAAAAAGAAATCAACCCATAGCAACCCAGCCATAATGCTTCTACAAGTCACATGGTCTTTTTTGGACTTCGTCTTTCTTTTTATGAAAATTGTGTTATTTCTACCATTTGCAAAATGTCTCCTAGATCTCTACATGAATAATTGCTTTTCCTTTTTAATTTTATTGAATTATTTTAAATGTTGATAATTATAACCTTCACATAGGGAATTTGTACCACTGCATGACGTATCTTGCTTCTTTGTTTTCCAATTTCTCTACTTTCCTGCAAGCCCTCTGCCCCAGCTTGTTTACAAAACTTTGTTTCCCATGTTTTCTTTTATCCTTTATTTTTCTTGTCCCCTTTTTTCTTCCTAGTCCCCTTGCTTGTCCTTTTTCTCATTTGAACTTACATTCCCATTTCTTAATATCTATTATAAAATTTGTTCATCATTTATATTTTTGGTTTCTTATACCAGAGAGAGAGTATGGTATTCAGACAAGCGTGCCTGATTCACTTACCATCACAGAATGGTCTCAGGATATATCCATTTAGCTCAAAATGTGTGAAGTTTATCTTTATTACAACAGTACTCCATTGCAGAAAGAAAGACATCTTTTTTTAACCCATGCATTAGTTGATGGGCATTTGTGCTGTTTCCAAGATTTAGCCACTCAAACTGCAACACTATAAATGTAGGTGTTCATATATCACTGTGACATGACCCTTTTAATTGTTTTGGGAAGATACAAAGTGAATAGTGGGGTTGAATGAAATCTCTAGTTTTAGTTCCTTAAGTAATCTCCACACCAATTGCCACAGTAGCTACACCAGTTTGAGCACCCAGAAACAGGGGAAGGGTTCCTTTGACCTCATAGCCCTGCCAGAATTTGTTATTAGTTGGCTATTGCCTTAATAATAACCATTCTTCCTAGAGTGAGATGGAATTTCAACATTGTTTTTATTTGTATCTCTTAAGTGACCTACTGGCCAATTCTATTTCATCTGAGAAATGTCTATTCATTTCAGATACCCATTTTTGGATCTCACCTTTTGATTTTGGGGTGTGGCTTTTAAAACTATTTACATATTCAAGATAGTAGGCTTGTATCTGAACAGATGATAAAAATTTTTCCCCATTCAGTGGGTTGTCTTTGTACTCTGTTGATGGTTTCTTTTATTGTGCTAAAACTTTTTAATAAGATGAGGTTCTTGTTGTTCATTCTTTATGATATTTCCTGTGTGACTGGGGTTTTTATAAAGTCTTTGTCTACACCAATATCTTCAATAGTCCTCCTCTTTCATCTTCCTGCAGATTTAGTATTTCTGCGTTACTTTTAAGATCTTTGATGCATTTCGATTTTATTTTAGTGAATGGTGAAATATGAGTCCAGTTTTAATTTGTGCATGTGTAAAGATAGTTTTTGTAGCACCACTTTTAAAAATTTTTATTTGATGTATTTAGTACAGGGTCCACAGGGTCTCATTATGTAGGTTGAACTCATAGTGATTCTCCTGTTTTTGGCCTCCCAAGTGCCAGGATTACAAGCATGCAGAACCACAACCAGTCTCAATCACCTTCTGAGTGTGCCCTTGGGTGGGCAGCACAGGATGCCCAGGATTGAATCCTGGTCCCTATGTCTGCCTAAACAGGTACTTTAATCTGCTGAGCTGTCTGGCCAGCCCTGTAACACCATTTATTAAAGAGGTCATGTTTCTTTCATTGAAGGTATTTGGCTGTTTTTTAAGAGATAGAGTGGCTGAGTACATTTATAGTCATATCTGCATGTTCTAATCTATTCCATTGAGTCTTGAGTCATTTTTTCCCAATACCATGCTGTTTTTACCATTGTAGGTTTATAGTATAGTTTCAAGTGCAGGATTGTTGATAAGTTTGTATAGGGTTTACATTGTTTATTTCATCTTTCAATGAACCAACTTTTCAGTTTAATGATTCTTTGTATTATTTTCTCAGTATTCATTGCATTAATTTCTTCTCTGATCTTGTTAAATTTTTTCCTCAGATGAGCTTTTGGCTTGACTTGCTCCTCTTTTTTCTACAAGCTTGTGTTTCAGCATTGTGCTGTTTATTTGGGCTGTCTCTGTTTTTCTGGTGTGAGAATTCACTGCTGTATATTTCCCTCATAGGACTATTTGCATCGCATCCCACATGTGCTGATACGTTGTGTTGTCAGTTTTTAATTTAGAAACCAATTTCTTCTTTAGTTTCACCTGTGATGCACTGGCTGTTCAGGAGAGCGGTATTTAATTTCCACGTCTTTATCAAGTTCTTGTGATTATTTTTCCCATTGTTTTCCAATTTCATATATTAAAGTCTAAGTCAAATATATGTATATATATTTGTATACTTCCTGGGTTGACGCTTGTAGATTGCTTATGACAAGTAGCCTCACTGCTAGTGTTTAGAACCCTTAGGAGTTGACTACTTTGCAGAGAGGTTTTCTATATGTAGCTGGCTTTTGGGTTTTGAGTCATTTGCAAAATCCTACCTCTTCAATTTGTAGAGATGAGAAACTGCTGCCTACATGGCCTGGCCTCATGTCCTTTAGGCACTCTCAGTTAGGGTCAGTAATAGCAACTAACTAGAACAATTATGTTATCTTAGCTGAATAGTACAAATATACCAAAGAAAAATCACAAACTGTGTAAGTCTTAACCACCTTTAACCATATGGACTAGATTTATGTCTATATAACAACATCTAAAACAAACTAGCAAATTGTATACAGAAAATTAGCCCTCAGTATGGCCATTTTATGTCCAGGGAAGAAAATGTAAAATGAACTAGGGGGAATATAGAGAAATAGAAGAAAAGATTAGATGCAGGGCTGGAGGACAAAGAACGCAAAGCATTTCCACCACTGAAAGGAGTGTCTCTGCTGTAACGGGCAGACATGTCAGGCAGATGGAGCCCAGATCCGTGTTCATGAATCCCAGCAAGCCTGCTGCAGCTTTCAGCTGGGGGAGCAGTTGGTCTCTGCAAGCCTGCACCTTTAGTTCTACTGGTTTCTGGTTGTGAGCCTGCCTTTTTCAGCTTGTAACACTCACGTGCCTTTGCTAGTTTGAACTCAGTTCCCTGCTGGCTTGGACTTGGCTCCTTCATACACTGCCAACTCCAACTCAGCAGCCTCACCCTGACACTGGGAGCTGGTAGGTCTTCCTGCATCTTTCATATCTCTGAACGTTATTACTCTTTTGCAGCTTATTCTCTAGAACACGGTGAAGGTCACTATTCTTTGTGCACTGGGTATCAACAAGATCTCTGGAGCCATTTGGATTCTTTTCTTTGTCTCTGCTCCTCATCCTGCTGAAGAGCTCTGTCTGTTAAATGACTCTTTTGACCCTCACTCCCTCCTTCTTCCCTGCACCCAGACTAATCATTTTGTCCCTTCCTGTGCTTTCATTTCCAAATCCCACATGTCAGTCCTGCGTATTGCCGCCACAGTAGCCATTGTGGCATTCCGTTCATTTCATGATTGTATTCAATTAATTAACGTGACTTTTGAGGTCTTCATCAGCTTCCCTGCCCACTTGTCCAGACTGCCTCTCCTGAGTGTACCTGAAAGCCCTCCACGCAGGTGGGCTTTCATCCCTGAAGTACTCACCCACTTGCGGTTTTTGTGTTTGGACACATGCTTGTCTTTCCATTCCCCTAAAATACCTTTTCTCTCCTACTTCTGGTGAAAGACTCTCCTCTTCCACAGCTCAAATAAGCTTTTTCTCATTCACAGTACATTAGTCTGCCTAGAATTCTACAATACACCATCGATCGAATGGCTTAAACAACAGAAATTAACATGCTCACAGTTCGGAGCATGGAGGCCCATGAGAAGATGTTGGCCAGGTGGCCTCCCCCAGGCCCTTTCCAGCTTGCCGCTGTTCACTTTCTCTCTGTGGCCCCACCCTGTCTTTCCTCTGTGTGTACCCACACTTTCTCTTTCAAGGACACTGGTGAAAATGGTGAGTGTCCCACCCTCACGATGACTATGCTTTCTTAGCTCCTGGCCTAACTTTAGGTCCTCACGTTGGGTTAGCATTGAACCCAAGAGTCTGGGAGACACAGTTCAGTCTGTAACAGAAGATCTGCCCCGGCTGCTGAGGCAGTGCAGGCTGCAGCTGCCCCGCTGGCCCCCACGCTGCAAGCCTTCACTGCCTGATTGTCGCAGAGCGCTGCCTTATGGGTCTGTCTCTCTACCCGGTCACAAGCTTCCTCTGACCCTGTACTGATTGCTTTCACACATGAAACTTAATAAATATTTGTTAAATGAATTCTGCTTGTACTAACAGAAGTGACAAAGAAGAAACAAAATATTGGTTAATTGAATTAGAGTTTCTACTTTTAAGAAGGTCTTCCAAATATGTAATTTCACTTTTTTCATTGTACTTCTGGTTTTTTTTTTTTTTTTTGAATTAACCTCTTCGAACCCTAAATCCCTGTCCAGTATTTGTCACTACATAGGGATCTCTTATTGGATTAGTGGCTGGGTGTTTTAGATTCATTAAGTTTTTGGAGAAAATGTTAAGAGAAATTATGAGCTTTGAAGTTTCCTTTGCCTTCTAGGAGTATGCTTACAGAATAAACATTTCATCAAACCGCGTTATGTATCAGCTTTGCTGGTTCCTGCTTTAATTCCCACTTTACTTTCCTTCCCTCCTCTTTCAGATAAACAAGCTGGAGGCATGCCTGAGGCAGGCAGGATGCAAGATGATAAAGGGACGTGAAGGCAGGACCGAGAGCACCAGATGAAAGGGGTCTGTGCGCGCTGTGCCGGCAGGTTCAGGCTGCCAGACATTCCCCGTCATCTCTGCGCTTTCCTTCTCGCCAGCAGGTTGAAATACAGCCGAAAAACTCAAGAGCAGAAAAAAAAAATCCCTTTGTGAGTAACTTCTGGGCATCTTTTGAAGATCGGGATAGTGGTGTGGGATTTCGAGGCTTCTAATGAACAATTGCCAGACACGAGGGGGAACCATTTATATTTTCACTAACAGATGGGAGAGCTTAGGACATTGTTGCTTCTGGGCCCGGCTCACAGAAGGAAACTGAGGCAAAAGGAGACTGGGGGTTATCTCACTATTTTTCAGTCAGGCTTATCACAACTATTGCCTGAAAGCTTTCATTAAAAAACACGGTTTCTATAGAAATATAAAAATGTGTTGTTGTACCCATGCAAATGAAAAAAAAAAGCCCAGTAGCTCTTTTGTTTGCTTTATAAACAGAGATTATTCCTACCAGCTCTTTGGAAAGGTATGAAATTCCTCCTGCAAACTATGCTGTATAACATCACAGGTCTCATGATGTAGTCCTGCATGCCAACCTTGCTCACTGCACTGCAGAGTGAAAAGAAGGAAAACAAATAAAAATGGCATGCATACATTAGCTCAGACGGGGTGATTTTTATTAGCATGAGATAGCCAAATGGATTATCCGTTACTGAAAAAGTCTCTCTTGAGTAATTTTATGATAGCAAACATGGAGATGATGTTTGCGTGTTGCCCTTCAGACTGGCTGAGTCTTATGCACGGTGCAGACATGTCCACTGGCCCTGTGTCCTGGTCCTGAACTGGCAAAGAGTGCCAATCATCCAGTTTGCAGAGATCAAGGAACGTGTGATGATGTCCTAGAGGGGCAATAACAATATTTGTGCAAGCCCTCAATGGGGGCATCTCAGGAAAAGACTCGTGGGATTCCATGCTTTTTACCTGTAGGAATTTGAGATGAAAATCACCAACTTAGGAGCATGCCAGGGCATCTAAACATAGACATATTGAATATCTATCTTTTTGTTTCTTAGCCAGCCTTGAAATAAAACAAAACTAAAAACACTGCAAAGAGCATAGCAATTACCTTAACACATACTTCTGATTATAGGCCTTAGCTTTTGGATGTCATATGCAGAAAGAAAGTATCATAGAATATTTTACAAATTTGAGTATTTTAGAAGAGATCTGAGTCCTCAGTTCAGAATCTCCTGGGGGCGGTAGTGCACGCCTGTCAGGACAGCACTTGGGACACTAAGGCAAAAAGACTGTTGGGAGCGTGAGGTCAGACTGAGCTACTTAATGAGTTCAAGGCCAGCCTGAATTAGAGTGAGACCTGTCTAAAAAAAAAAAAAACAAAAAACCATAATCTTCAGGAATTTGAGTAGTGCCTATAAAGAGAACACGTGGAACAATCTGTGACAAATGTGCGACAGTGTTGTCCTGCCTGTCCTCCCTCTGGTTTGTTTTCTCTGGTCTTCAACCCTAATGGTTGCCAAATTTTGTTGAGGTGGTACTTGTCTTAACTTTCATTAGTCTTTAAGCTCTGGGATAGTAGGGAAAATTCAGCGAGGGAATGTCACTTTTTAGGGAACTTGTCAGTTTTTGTGTGTGGTTGGCACAAGCAGACTCTCTGTGAGACAGATTTCAAAGCAGAAGTGCTCAAAATCAGCCTCTCCCTTCCATGTTGTTATTGCCATTCATGAGATGTCAGCATTGAAGTGTGGCCGGGCCTGAAATCCAGGAGCGATCTGAATCTACTATCAGGAAACTTGCAAGTGTTCTCACCTTCTTCAAAAGATGTTATGATGGGGTTCTTCTAATTTTGACACTTCGTTGCCACCTTTCAAGCACAATCCTGTAGACAGCAGGTTCATCTTTATTCAGAATTTTGTTTTAAGTAAATTAGGTGATTTTCACTTTAATATTAAAAAAAGGGCCTTGAAAATATGACATGAAAGTCAGTACCCTGAATTGGGATTAGTTGCAATTTGGGGTAGAAAATATTATAAAGAATATTCATTGCCAGAACTGCAGGCATTGTCCTGCAAGACACCTTCTCAGAGAGCTAGCAGGACTGATTTGCAATGGCATTTATTTATTCATTTATTTATTTATTTGGCAGAACTGGGCATTGAACTCAGGCCCTTGCGCTTGCGAGGTAAGTGCTTATTCTACTGATCTATCTCCCCGGCCCAGACTAACTTTTAAAGACAGGTATAATTTCTCATTATTTAGAGTTATTGTGTAAAGTGCTATACTAGTTTTACCTAAATGTTCTCCTTGCTATAGTATTCATGGTGATGTTTTTGTAGTTTGATAAAGTCAGTGTTTATACTGTCTTGTTTATTGTCTACATCTGACTTTTAACTATGTTCGTGTCTCCCTGCCAGGATACAAAATATTTAGCAAAATATTTAAAGGACAAACCTGAGTGAGTAGCACTTCATGGGTCATCACCTTCTGAAATCTAAGACAACTTATAATTGTATTCTTTAAGTTTTGAAAGTTTAAAACCTAATGCATTCCAGAAGGTTGACAACGGGTAGTCTTCAAAAACTCAACAATGTGAAATGAAACTACGCTATATGGAATATCTTATGGAACTATAATACATTTCTCCAAAGCTGCGACAGTAAAATCATGGGATGTGAAGAAAGAGGTAAACTTCAAAGCATTTGTGTTCTCATCCTATTCATTTTCATTTTGCCATCTCACTGAAGCTTAACGAAAACTTTATGTCATCACTCATGTTACTTTTTAATACTCTGAACAAATGTTAATTTGGTTGTCACCCTGTTAATAAGTTGGGCTCATTAAGCATGAACAAATATCACAGTAACAGAAGGAAATGATCGCTTAAAATTGAACTGGGCTGACTAAGGATTTTTAAAACTAGCTATCAGTTGAGAGGATGACTTGAAAAATTCAGTCACCTATACAGATAAGGTTAAAATTTAATCATGTGGATTAGTTTTTGCTTCATTTTACTGTAAAACATTTGTCTCTTTATATATATTTATTTATAGAGAAAGTCCACTGAAAATTTATAGACATTTCAGGAAAAGAGAAACTTGTCTAAATGTAGTGGATAGCAAACTGGCGGTTAACTTTCACCCACCTGAAATGAACTAGCATGGTGCTGGGTGTAGGAGACTTACCTGAGAATTGTTGCCAGCAGATTAAAGGAAGAACAGGAGAAGCTGTTGGATGCTGTTAGGGAGACTGAGGAGCTGTTGGGAGCTGCTCGTTCTCTTGGGCCTTCTGCTGGAGGACCTCATCATGCTGGCTTTCTCAGTGAATTTGGAGGAGCTCTGGTCCTCATCTCGAGCATCGCTTCCTGGCTCAGGAGGGGAAGGTGGTGCACTGCTCAGCCTAATGAAGAAGATTGTTGCATTGACTTTCCTGATGGGAACTCAGCTTTCCTCACCCCTGGAGGAGCTCAAGACCTCGCTGTGGCTGAGGACTGCGGTGGCACTTTTGGGGGAGCTCTGGTGCTTTCCTTGAGCATTGCTTCCGGGCTGCAGTTCAGATCCCTCACCTGCTGGCACAGATCCTTCACCCCATTGGCACAGACTTCCCAGCTTCCACCACTGACCCTTGGGCCTTTCCAGCACAGATCCATGAAGCAGCCTGCATGAGACCTTGTTCTGGGCTTCTGGCCTCCAGCTGGACTTGTGGGAGGCATTGCTGTGAGTCTAAGTTTTCATCTGGACTCATGCAAGATATTAGGATCCAGTGTGCATAGATTTCCTGCACTTCTCACATATGATTCTTGGTGACTCATAAAATACTATTATAAAATGTGTCCTGTATTATATTGTTCTCCTTGCAAAAACCCCAAACCATGATAATAAATATTTTAAAACTAAATTTACTGCAACATCATGAGACTAATATTAGTTACTTTTGGCCTCTACAATGACAAGAAGTGATCAAAGTGCTGGCATGAGCTTCCAGACACTTACTAGTATGACGAACTGCTACTTGGGTAACTCTGGTCACTGGAATTGGTGCAAACGCATTTCCATGTCCTTTCTATGGGCCAGCAGTGTGGTGGATTTTTCTGCAGTGTGAGACATCCTCCAGGGCTCCCCCTACGAGGGCAATACCTTCTGTTAAAAAACATCCATGCTAATTTTATTTTCCTAAAGTGTGTACGCATCTCAGAATCTGTACATATTCACTGTAGTCCTTTTCTTTTTCCTAGTTTTCTTTTTGCTTCTAAGGACTGAATCCAGGGCCTCATGCATACTAAGCAATGCTTTACCACTAAGTTACACTCTCAGATATATTTTAAATGTTTTTTTTTT
>NDGM010980698.1:0-11612 GCA_002564305.1 Octomys mimax | reverse complement strand
CCTGAGAGAATGTTTTCTCTCCATGTGACTCTCCTTAGGCACACTCTACATCATCATTCATTTCAAAATTTCTGTGTAAAAATATGTAATTTTTTATTCCTATTCTTTTAAATATTTTTTCTTCACATTGTGTAGATTTAAAGTTTAACATATCAATACTTGAAGGAAAATACCTGTTCCATGTTATATCTAAGATGTTTGATATTCGGACAGCTAGTGAGGCTAAGCTCAACTGCCTATATTATAGGATAATAATATCACTAAGCTTCTCTTCTGGAGGGTTAACAAGTTTACAGACCAAAAATTAGTGAAAAGGTCTGAAAGGAGAGCCAATATTTTGGCCCTAGTCATTCAAGGTCAGTGAGGACTCAAGACATAAGTGAGCCTGTGCTGTAACATCCTGTAACTTAGTGGTGTCCCAAATTTTCTGATCAAGGAGATTATGTGGCCACAGAGGAAAGTGATTGATGATCTAACAGTTTTTAATATTCTGTTCTTTTGCTGAATTTCTGGGATCTGTATTATCATTTGTCTGGGTGTAGCTTTATTTTGGTGATAGCTCATTGGAGTTCTATAAGCCTCACTTATACTTATCCGTATGGCAGATTCTTTTCCCATGTTTGGGAACTACTTAATTCAGAGCTGAAAATTCTGTTACAAGTGAAGCACTAAGTGACTTACCCATATAGAACAATACAGTCACAAACCAAAGGAAGCATTTTTAGAATATATTATTTCTGTATGGGAATAAATCTAAGGGGATGAAATTTGGTATCGATTGTCACATACATGTGGGACAGACTTGTTTTCATACACGATCCTCTCCATCTGTAAAGGAGTCTTGTCACTATGAAGTGGCAGAATGGTCTTCAGATGTTTGGTAGGGTGATCATCTCATCACAAATTTTAGCTGGAATCTTGGTGATTTTATCATTTTTTTGTTTATTACTACTTATTATCCAAATATTTCAATTTCAAGCACCTGACTTTAATCAACACTTATACTATGAAATCTCACCTATCTTGATTCATTCTATCTCATTATTTAGACTCAATTCTTTTTTGATAATTCTCTAGTACTTACATTGTATTTATCATTACCTTAGATCTTTATGTCTGAAAACTATGGATTTATATAATCCCTGGAGAACAACAGCAGAAAGATATATCAAACATATAATCTGGGTTACAAGATGAGACAAGGAAAAATAATAAAATTTGTATTTAAAAAATTAAAAATAGAAAGGAAGCTGGGTGTGGTGGCACATTATCTGTAATCCCAGTGCTTGGGAGCCTGAGACATGATGCTCACTACAAATTTGAGGCCAACTTTAGGTATATATCAAGATGTTAATTAAAAACAAAACAAAACAAAAACTCAATGGCCTCAAAAAGAATACCCAATACACTGAAAATTTTTGTACAATTGATAATAAACCATGTGTTAATAGTATAATTAAAATAAGCATATTATAATCTTTGGAAAATCATTTCAATAACATTGTTTACTCATATATAACAAATAGTTGAACACACTAATTTGAAAATATATCTTACACAATATACCTAATAATTTATAAACAATTGTTTCATGTTTTCTTTTTGACAGTACTGGATGCGAATCCAGGGCCTTCACACGAAGCTATAGTCCCAACCCAACCCCTACCTTTTTGTCTTTTTATAAATTTGAGACAAGGTCTCATTACTTCTCCATGTTGTCCAGGCTGATTCAAACCTGAGATCCTAACTCAGCCTCCTAGAGTGCTAGGATTGCTTGTATGCACCAACACATCCAACAGATAAGCATTTTTAACATTCATACTGTACAAAAAGACAAATATGCAACAGGAAATGGTGTAGTCAGCATGTGGAAAATTGTGGTCTTTCCCAACCAAGAAGTCAAGAATCTCAAGTAAAATTTCAGAGTGTAATTTTGTTTCTACTGACATCTTTCAAATTTATGTCTTCTTATTCTGCTGCTATGGTTTTTGTGTCTAGTTTTCCCTCCAAAGCCTCATGCAGTCTTGGGGTGGGGAATTCTAGAGTTTGAGCCTAATTCATGATCAAGGCTGGGATTATAGGTCTTAGTACTGCTGGGATTATAGGTATGAGTACTTCCCTCAGCCTGAATGCAACTTAAAGCGAGACAGACTTCCTCTGGAGCCATTGTTGCTGCTACTGCTCCCTTTGCTCTCTTGCTCTTTGCTGATGCCATGAACTGCTGCTCTCTGCCATGTGTTGCTCTGCCTTGGAGCCAGCTGAGTATGCACTAAAACCTCCACTGTGAGCGAAATAAACGTTTTCTTCCTTCATTTTGGGTGTCCAGTATTTGTCCCAGCAATGAGAAAAGAGTAACTGAGAAATGCCCAGTTGTCAAACTGATATAAACTGCTCCTTCTTTTGGTATCAGCCAGAAATTCATGTTGCATGTGGTGACCCTTATCCAAGCCCCACCCAGAACCATGTAACATTAAGCCAGTCCTCGTGGGACTCCTCTAGCCATGATGGACTAACAGGGAGGTCTACTCTGCTCTCCCCCAGATAGTTACCATTCTCATACTTTAGCAGTATTAGTCTCAATATGTCAATCAAGCTCTGGGTGGAGTTCCACAAGTGGAGTGGTCATAAGTGCACAGTAACAAAAAATGATCCTTACTAGGGATGTGGTTCTGTTGTAGAGTGCTTGCCTACAGTGCACATGGTCCAGGTATAATCTCTGGCACCCCCCAAACACAAAACAATGTTTTGGCAACAAAATAACAATTTCTAACATTATCTACATTATGCTTCCTGAACTTCTTATATGCTTACTGTATTTTTATTTTTACTGTGCGTAGGTCTAGGTATAAACCATGGCAAAATTCATTGAGGATTATATAAAAATATAAAATCTGGGGCTGGTGAGATAGCTCAGTGGATTAAGCACCTGTTTAGGCAAGTGCAGGGACAAGGGTTCAATTCCTGGCACCACATGCCACACCAGCTCTGCACCTGGGTTCACTGAGCCAGGCAACCAGTCTTGAGTGTGGTTGTGCACACCTATAATCGCAAAGCTGGGAAGGCTGAAAACAAGAGAATCACTGAGTGAGCTGCAGTGAGACCTTATACCAAAAATATAAATTTAAAAAATATATATTTATGGGGCTGGCAAGATGGCTCAACAGTTTAAATAGTATGCTTAGGCAAACCTAGGGACCACAGTTTGAACCCCGGCACCACATGCTGTCCCAGCCCCACCCACAAGGCAGGCTGAGCTGGCCACAAAATAAATAAAACCTGGTAAAAGTAGGATACATTCTGAATGGACATATGCTTGCTAAATGTGAATTTATATATGTAAATGCAATTTCAGTTTTGTCTTTTTGAGACAGGGTCTCACTATGCAGTTCAGGGGCTAACCTTGAGCTTACTTTGTAGCCCAGGCTAGTCTCAAACTCTCAACAATCCTCTTGCCTTAGCCTCCTGAGTGCTGGGATTGCAGGTATGTGCCACCACTGTGAGCTTTTGGTTGAATTCTTGATGAAAATTTCTCAACTGTCAAGATTACCACTTTTTATTAATCTTTTGTGTTCAACAATTATTGCCATTCAGTATGGGAGGCCATAATTTTCCTTGCATTATTTCTACCAATTATCAGATCCCAGTAATCAATCTTACCATACATAGCTATGTCTTAATGTCCTGCATAAGTATAGCTATTTCACTCAATTGGTAGAAAAATCCTTTCCTATGACACACAGTGGTCCTATCTGGCATAATAAGCTTGATGACCCACAGCTCTACATTACCTTCTACCACCTTTCAACATTAATACATAATACAGGAATTTATAATTTAGCACCCATATTCTTCCAGGGAACAAGGATACTCTGATGTGCAGTATAGCGTAGAACCTAAATAAAGCCTCTGCTACACACATTTACATGGTAAAAGTTTTGTCAGTCATTGTTATTTAAAAGGTTTATCTCCAGATCCAATTCTGCAAATTTTGATCTTGAGGCAAAACAAAATTTCTGCCCTACATATTTACTGATTTCTCTCTACATATATCTTATACCTAATGAGTAGTGAGCATGATTTTAAAACTTGTAATGTTCACTGCCATTTGGGCCTGGTGAATCTACAGCCATGCTTAAGAGCTCTCTGTTTGGTGTATTTGTAAGGTTCTCTCCAGTATTATCTGATGAAGTAATATATGGGCCTAAGTAAAGGCTTTCTCAAACTCACTGCATCTGTTAAGGGTTTTCTCTAGAATCCTGTGGTCAGACCACCACCTAAATATCTTGGCACATTTAAGACCTTTATTTTCTTCTAGTATATGGTGTGAACATCTGTTCAAAGCATTACGTTACATTTGGAAAAGATCTCTCCAGAATGAATTCCCTGGTGCTTAGTTAGGCACAAAAGCACATTAAAGGCTTTGCCACACTGATTATATTTCTAAGGCCTCTCTCTAGTATGAATTCTGATTCACAAGGTGTAAATCTGAAGACTTTGCCACACACATTGCACTATGATGGTTTATCTCTAATGTGGATTATCTGATCTGTACTGAGATTGGAGTCCTGATTAAACACCCTGTCACATTCATCCTATCTGAGTTCTTTGATAACTGATGTAGACCAGTGTCTATAGGGCTTGCCACATTCTATACATTTGTAAGTTTTCACTCCAGTGTGGACTTACTTTTAATCTATAGGGTCCACAGGGTCTCACTACACAAATAAGACTCAGCAGTGACTCTCCTGTTTACAGCCACCCAAGAGCTGGGATTACAGGCACACGCCACCACACCCAGTCTCAGTCGCCATTTCAGCATGACCCGGGGTCAGGGCCAGCATGGCACAGAGGGGATAGAACCCTCAGCTGCTGCACTCACCTAAGCAGGCACTTTAGTTAGCTATCTGGCCAGCCCCATGGACTCTTTCATGATGCCTAAGGTGCAGTGGCTTCATAAAAGTCTTGCCACACTCCATACATTTGTAAGGTTTTTCTCCAGTATGAATTACTTGATGGTAAGTTAGGCTAGCATGCACACGGAAGGCTTTACCACATTCATCACATTTGTAAGGTTTCTCCCCAGTATGAATTCTCCGATGACTTGATAGGTGGGAATTTTGACTAAAGACTTTGTCACACAGATCACATTTATATGGTTTCTTTCCAGTATGGATTATCTGGTGTTTACTGAGTTGGGAACCATGGATAAAGGCTTTGCCACACTTATCACATTTGTATGGCTTCTCCCCAGCATGAATTCTTAGGTGAATCCGGATGTCAGACCACTGCCTAAAGGCTTTGCCACACTCACTACATTTGTAAGGTCTCTCTCCAGTATGAATACTCCGATGGCTTGAAAGATGGGAATTCTGACTAAATACTTTATCACACAGATCACATTTATATGGTTTCTCCCCAGTGTGGATTAGCTGGTGTTTACTGAGATGGGAACCTTGAGTAAAGGCTTTGCCACACTTACTGCATTTGTAAGGTTTCTCTCCAGCATGAATTCTTAGGTGAATTCTGATTTCAGACCAGTGCCTAAAGGCTTTGCCACATTCATTACATTTGTAAGGCTTCTCTCCAGTATGAATTCTCCTGTGGCTTGAAAGATGACAATTTTGACTAAAAACTTTATCACACAGATCACATTTATATGGTTTCTTTCCAGTGTGGATTATCTGGTGTTTACTGAGATGGGAAACTTGAGTAAAGGCTTTGCCACATTTGTCACATTTGTATGGTTTCTCTCCAGCATGAATTCTTTGGTGAATCCTAATGTCAGACCACTGCCTAAAGGCTTTTCCACATTCATTACATATGTATGGCTTTTCTCCAGAATGAATACTCACATGACGCTTAAGGTTTGAACGACTGATAAAAGCCTTTCCACAGTCATGACATTTGTAAGGTTTCTCTCCAGCATGAATCATCAGATGGTTAGTCAGGCTGCAGCGTGCAAAAAAGGCTCTACCACACTCATAACATTTATGTGATTTCTCTCCAAAATGGGTTCTTTGATGATCCACTAAACTTGAATTTTGGATAAATGCTTTACCACATTCATTACATTTGTGTGGTTTCTCTCTAGTATGAGTTCTGTGATGTTTTACAAGTTGTGACTTTTGGAAAAATGCCTTGCCACATTCACATTTGTAAGGTTTTTCCCCAGTATGGGTCACCTGATGGTTCATTAGGCTTGCACGCACCCTAAAAGCTTTGCCACACTCATTACATTTATAAGGCTTCTCTCCAGTATGAACTCTCTGGTGATTTTCAAGGTGTGAATGTTGACTGAAGACCTTGGGACACCGAATGCATTTGTATGGTTTCTCTCCAGTATGGATCCTATGATGACTTGCTAAGTTTGACTTCTGACTGAAGACCTTGCCACATACGTCACACTTATATGGCTTCTCTCCAGTATGGATCATTACATGTCTGGTGAGATGGGAGCCCTGATTAAAGGCCTTGCCACACTCATTACATTTGTAAGGTTTTTCTCTGTGTGTTTTCTGGTCTTGTGTGAGTAACAAAGGTTGGAGAGGATTATTCTCATGTATCTCTGCAACATGAAAATTGACTCTTGGAGAAACTGCTGGAAGTGGTGAGAATGAGGAACCAGTAATGCTAGATTTCTCAAATTGACTACATTCATAAATTTGACTTTCACTGTGAAGTCTCTCAGTCTCAGCTGGCTGTGACCGACAGCTTAATTCAAGCTGATTTTCAACAGATGTGTTTTCTGCAGGCCTTCTATATTGATGTCTTTTGCAAGTGAACTCATTTCTTTGCATTACAGGTACTTTTTTGTAATTTCTTTCATCATTTCTCACCTGACATTGAATATCATGCATTTTTTCCCAGAGTTCCCTGACATAAAAGTCTTCGATGTAATGACTTTCATGTTTTTCCAGTATCCTTCTTTGGGATATTTCTCCTATGCTATTCTTGTCTGTAGGTGGTAATTCCTGGATCACATGTGTAGGACAGAGATCTATAAAGTAAACAGAACACAGACTTCCTATTAATGAGTGCTTTTTTGAGGTGCTGTGTGTTGAACCTAAGGGTTCATGCACGTTAGGCAAGCACTCTACTACTGAACTATATTCCTAGCCCTTAATTAGCATAAATTCTATAAATAACTAGGACATATTCTTTCCTTGGTACTCCAGAATTCATACAATTCTCATATGTCAAATATATGTTTGATCTTATTTTTTTTTTGGGGGGTGAAGGGTCTACAGGGTATTCAGGGTCTTACCACTAGATCGGACTAACAATGATTCTCCTGTTTACAGCCTCCCAAGTGCTGGGATTACAGATGCGTGCCACCGTGCCAAGTCTCAATCCCCGTCTCAGTGCACCCTGGGGACAGGGCCAGCACAGCAGGCACAGGGATCGAACCCCTGACCCCTGCACCTGCTTGCAGGAGCTTTAATCTGCTAAGCTATTTGGCCGGCCCTATTTGTTTGATCTTGAGTTCAATGATCTCCAAAGTCTTAGTTTTTCCAGCATAAACTCTAAATCCTGAAGCCCGAAGACTCATCTAATTCAGGCAGGGGTGAGACTGAAAGTATAATTTATCCAAAGCAAAATTCTTCTCTAGGTGAGAAACTTTGAAATAAGTAACATGGTTCCAAAGCACAGTACAGTCACTCAGTGATGAGGACACACTGTGAGATGATGTCATCACTGCAAACGTCGCAGAGTTTTCCTTTATACAACCTACAGTAACTGGTTATGGCTTCCTACTCATTGGGCTATCTGGCACATACTGTTAGGTCTTGGCAACATGACTATGTCTGCTTTGTGGCCAAAGAATTGAGCCCTGGACAGAACGAAGAACAGGAGCAGGCCAGGAAAGCAGCTCAGCGGGACAGTGGCTGTCCGGCAAGTACAAGGCCCTAAGTTTGGTTCCCAACAACAACAGTTCAAAAAAAAGACCATAAAAATAACCCTTTAAAAGAGAAGAACAGAAGTGTCTGAAAGGAAAGCGATCCCTCCCTGCGTAGCACAGTCAAGGAACCAGAGTTCACAAGAGCCAGGATCAGTGCTGCACGTCATGCCAGAAACTTGCCTTGATCTGTGAACTGCCCAAAAGATAAATATTTGTAGGTCTGAAGAACGGAGTGATGATGGGAAGAAAATTTTCTCTCTTTTTTTTCACGAGCTCCAAGGAAATAAACTTTTGTTTTCACAAAAACATTCTTCAACTTGGGGAGAGTTTTCCAAACATTATGTAATGATACACTTCCTGTTTGCCTATCCGGGTGCTTACCTGTGCTCATACCTTTGACATATTCCCACTCACTTGGTGTTTTTGCTATTTTCAATTCATTCTCCACAGTCCAAGGCTCTTTGCCGTGCTCCAACATACAGATAACATTCAGATTAGGAAGACAGATTCCTGCTCATAAAAGAAAAGAATGTCTTGTGACTTTTCTAGAACATAATTCTAGTTCTTTGTTTAGGTGGGGGCAGTGGACATTATAGATGATTTGAAAGAAATATTTCACACATTCAACTACTGGCTGCCTCCTTTTGAATGCTTAGGGTACATTGTAATATGCATCTAGTTCTCTCCTAAGATCTACTGAATCACAAGCAGATATGTAAAATAAAAGAAAAAAACTAGACATTTTACAAGTCTGCTATAAGCCAGCCCTGATGGTACATACTGTAATTTGAGCATGTGAGACGCTGAAGCAGGAGGCTCAGGACTTTGAGGACACCCTGGGTTACACAGTGACTGTAAGGTGCAAGGCTAGCCTGAGCTACATAGTGAGACCATCTTTTTTTTATACCAGGGATTGAACTCATGACCTTGTGCTTGCCAGGCAGGCACTTATAGCACTGTACTATCTTCCTAGTGAAGTGAGATTCTATCTTAAAAAAACAAAAGAACAAAAAAAACTAAAAGCCTAATGAAACAAAAATGTCTGCTGTAGACTATGTGCTTACTTTATCTCTGAATCTACCAATGACATATTGAGTAGTTCAGAGCCTCCTTAGACACACATAAGGAAAATGCAGTCACAGGGCAGACCCCAACTTCTGCAAGGAAGTTCTCCTCACCCAGTGATACCAGATTCCTGTAGTTCTCCATTATCACCTCCTTGTACAGAGCCCTCTGAGTAAGGTCCAGGGATTCCCACTCCTCCTGAGAGAATTCTACAGCTACATCCCTAAAGGTCACCTGAACCTGAAACAACAACAAAAAATATCATACTTTACAAGGGCAGACAGGGAGAATTATCATCTTCAACTAAAATGACTACAAGAGAGTGGTCCAAAGATTAATGTGTTTTAATTGAGATTCATGTAAAAGTACCTTTAAGCAAATTATGTCTTCAATTTTATTATACTTCTCTACAAGAGGCTATGGTATTCTCTAAATCACTAAGTTCTCCTTTTTGTGGAACATATAAGGAACTTATGTAGGAAAAATTGGTCACAATGTGATGTTCTACACTCATTACCTTGAATTATAACACAATGATTTATTCAGAGATAACAGAGTCTATAGTGGTTCTAAAGCAAAAGGTCAGAATCTAAAAAATATGATGGTGGCACCAAGAGCAATGATTAAAGCATCTGAACGCTTCCCATATGCTGGGAGTTACTTCAAACTTTACATATACTAATTCATAAAACAACGTAACAGCCTATGAAGGGAAGAAATGTGCCCATCCTACTAGGAGATTACCGTGTCACAGAAACAAACTCATCTCTAGGCAAACAGCAAAGTAGTAGCAGTATCGACATCTGAATGTAGGTGGCTGGGTTTAGACTTAAACCTAAACAATCAATCAGTAACACATACAGCATCAAAAGTACTCTGACTACTCCCTAAGAGACTTAAAACAACTTCAAACCTATTGACACAGAACTGCACACATGTAGATATGTAATGTTAGAATCTTACTATTATTTAATTGGCCCATGTGATAGTGCAAGGAAAATTTTAAGGTGGTGGAAACTATGTTGAGACACCCTGTCTCAAAACAAAAAGATAAATGGGCTGGCAATGTAGCTCAGTGGTACAGCACCCCTGGGTTCAATCTGCAAGGATTATGGAATAAAGAAAAAACTTTGGACAGATGATGTACCTTTTATAAATCATGGATTTGTGTATCCTTGTATTCATGGACATACATCTGCAGTGTGATTGAAAAATACAGTGTGTGTAAATGTTTAAAATTTATTACAGTAAACACATGAACATTAACCTCCCTCAAAATGTTCTCTCTTATTCTAAACACACTTATCTCATGGTTCTTGTCACTTTCTAAGGCAGTTCTGGAAGTCTTATTTTGCTAGCATCTTTAGTTGTGCTGCCATGGCTGCTTTGATGCCTTGAAACAATTTAAAATGCATGCCTTTCATTATCATTCTCATTTAGGGGTAGGACAAGGAGCAATGCAACAGCTGACTTGGTGAGTAACATGTATAAGGACATACTACAATGTTCTTGCAAGCCTACTTTTCTGCTGGACAGCACTTAAAGGCAGTATTCACTGTACTTTTTGTCATGCCTCAAAAAGACGCAAAAGAAGACTTTCGGCACTGCTTCAAGAAAAGCACAAGAAAAACGAAGAAAAAAACAAAATCAGAAAGGGATAAGAGTGATGCAGTCAATGTATTCCAAGTGAGAAAAAATAGTTGAGGGTGATTCACAACAATGTGTCTTGTACTGTAACACATTGTCTAACTTAAATATACACTATATTTTTCAGTCACCCCTTATATGGTTAAAAGATGGCTTAACTTACAATTTTTCAAAATTTATATAGAACCAGTATATGTTCAATAGAAATTTTATTTTAATTTCTGAATTTTGTCTTTTCCCAGGCTAATGATAAACACGAGGTGGTCTCCCATGCTACAGCAGCAACAAACCTGATCTCCCAGTCAGCACAGCACAAAAATTTAACAAAGAAACAAAAATCAACTGAACAAATAAAAAACATGAAGAGATAGGAAGGGAGATGAAAGGACTCACTGGATACCACCAAAAAAAAACTGGCCACCAAAAATACGATGTCCGAATTTCTGCCGCGTTCCGGGAACCCTCAGACCCAGTCCTAGCCGAGGTCCGGTGAATGTGTAGGAGAGCTTCCGGCTACCCTGCGCCTGCGGGACCTATTACTGGTCCCAGCCCAGGCGCGGCGTGGGTGAGACCCGCTTCCACCCACTTGGGATGCCCCCCACACTCCGCAGCACCTCCCCCACCCACCTGCTGAGTAGGAATTTCTGCCATATTCCAGGAACACCCAGACGCAGTCCTAGCCCAGACCCGGTGAGTGTGTGGGAAAGAAGCCTCCCCCACTACTTCACCTTGTCCCCTCCAAGCAAAGCTCAGGCCTGACATACAGGCCTGGGGTATAACCCTGCAGCTGCAATCCCAGCAGAGAGTGTAGAGGATAGAACCACCCAGTTAGTCCAGGAGCAGAAAATCTTGCCAGACGGGCACAAGAGGTTCACCCTGAAGGGCAGCAGCAAGAAGGAGCTGAGCACAGCCGCGAGACCCAAGCCAGGCACAGCTCGCTAAATCCAAACTTTGTAGATCTGCACCTGAACTTCAGTACATGCTAAGGTTATAACTACAA
>NDGM010980670.1:0-12009 GCA_002564305.1 Octomys mimax | reverse complement strand
TCTCTCTCTCTGTCTCTCTAAATAAATAAATAAATAAATGTAAAAAAAAGTGATAATTTAAAAGGAAATATGATAGTATATCAGATAAACTCCTAATATTACATGGGAGATGTAGGCCCTGTGGTGATCTACTTCATATTGGGATTAATTAGTGTTTTTCAAAAGGCTGCATACCTTTGAAATATCACCTGTCCTTTTGCTCCAGTTGCTTTAATCTGAGTCACACTTCGAGATATTGATCCACTCTGTACTGTTCCTTAAATGTGTTGGGGGCCTAGATCAGCACGTTGGAGATTGTAAGGGGGTACCTGGGAGGGATAAAAAGAATCTAAACTTTGCAAAGGAATTTCACAACAATCCCACTTTTGAGTGAATATTATAGACCCTAAGCCTCTGTGGGGCACTGCCTGAATTTCCAGCTCCTCCACACAGTGACATAGCCCACACTCGACCTCCCCTCTTACATACCTCACCACATACCTGGGGCTCACACCTGATCCTATTTCCAGGCCATTTCAAGGTTGTCTTTCTAGAGTATAATTTAAATAACTCTCAGGGATACACTTGGGTCTGCCTCTGCCAGGAGGAGGATTTGTCCCCTGGAGCTGAGCAGAGAGGATGGTAAACATTCCTTCTGTGGTGATTACAGTAACCATCGCAGAACAAACACAGCTCCAGTATCTCCAGTCTCAGAGGAGCCAGAGCTGCCCTGAAGAAGTGGATCCCCGTAGGTGGTAGGAGCTCTCCCATGGAGACCTAAAGCTTATCTTTATAAGTGAATCTGGCAGAAAACACATTGTTGCTCCATGTGGGCATGACAACCATGCAGTGTCATTTTCTTTTTTGTTTTTTTCCCAGGCAGAAATGAAAATGAAAATCCTTGCCAGAAGTGGGAAAACAGAGCAAGTCCCTATGGGGAGAGGCTCAAACAAAGCTGGATGCTGAGGGGTGGGATGCAGGAACTCCGAAGGAAAGCTTTTGGCAGTGATTGGTAGAGGCTGACAAATAGAGAAGGTGGGAGATGGGAAGGAGCATAGGGATCAATGACCTCAAAATTCCTTGGCAACCAACCTGAATGACATCCCGGGAGGAATCCCGCGTCTGACATGGGAGCTCACAGCTAGCCTTTCCATCCTGAGATTTTCACACTACCAAGATTAAAAGGACTATGTCAGAAAGCACTAGAATGGTAACTAATGGTAACTAAGAAGATGAGCAAGTGTGAGTTGGATTTGAGGTGCGGGGGAGAGTTACTACCTCCTCCATAGACACATACTTTCAGACATATGTAAAATATTACAACCCACAAACATGTCTACAGGCCCAGAAAATCTGCCACTTTGGGCCTTAAGAAAATAGAAAGAACAGGCAAAGTAGAACAAACAATTAAGTATTTTCATCATGGCTTCTTGCCCAAGTTCTGCTGGCTCAAGAGTTAACATATTTACTCATTCATTCATCATTCAAAGAACTGCACAAGTGCCTCCAGAGGCCCAGGAAGTATTGTGCTAAGGTGAACAGGAATGAATGATAACTCATCTCATGCTTAGATTTGTTCAGTGTGTTCATATTTGAGAAGAACCCTGTATGCAGAAGTATTTAGTCACCTTTGAAAGAGTGAAGGAAGGATGTAGAGATATAGTAAAGCAAAATAATTCGTGATTAAATAACAAAAGCAAAGGGCGGTGGTAGCACATTTCCCATTATCAGAAGGGTGAGGAATACCATTAGGCATGGGCGGACTCAAGCACGGATTTATGGAGATGAAACTGAAGTTTTATCCACAAGGATTGGAAAGAATGAGATTAAGTGAAGTAAAGGTGAACAATCTACCAGAAAACGTATCAGGTCTAAACACTGAGATGACAAGTGGTGGAGAGCAAGAGTGAAACCAACCCATTCTGAGTGTTGGCATGTTGAGTAAAACGAGAAGGGCCTGGACCACGAACAGCTTTGAAGACACAGTTACATCTTCAGGATTACTGAAAATGTATCCAATTTCTAGCTGCAAAAGAACCAGCTACTGTGTTTAAAAATGCCAGTTCCCAGACCTGTCTCAGATAGAATGAGTGTTAGGATGTCCTTCAGGGGAGTCTTGGTACATCAGAATTTAAAACCCTTTGTGCTTTATTTGACATCCAAACTTTCATACACTGGTAGTCTGTATTGCAGACTCAGTGTCAGGATAACTTTTACATCTGAGAAATTCTAACCAAGCCATTATGTGGTTTGCACTCAGCTGGTCCAACACTGAAGCCAGGGAGGGAGCCAAGAGATATTTATAGAAACTCCAGAGTGTGTGACCAGACAAACTTGTGAATCTATGAATACTATGCATATCTCATCTTTTCTTTGTAGTCTCAGGACCCCATTGATGAAGTCACTATTTATGTCTTTTGGTTTTATTCATACACTTCCCCCATCTTTCTTGGATTCCTGTTTGCAGTATCTATGGCTGCATTGTCAATATGAATACCCAACACCAAATCGCCTGTCTTTTTTTGCTTTCTCCCTACTCTAAACACACACAAAGGCAATGACACAAATACACAGCTTATTTTTTTCCACAGCAAAGCTGGTCAATTCTCTTACTTGGCAAGCCTGCCACCAATGCCAGTAACATCACAGTCAGCTTTGTCAGATTTGGCTGCAGAGGTGAGGAGGCAAGTTCCAGCTCTCTGCTCACTGCTGCCAGGGCTCTGCATGCTCTCAGCAGCACAGGGTCCTACCCCGCTTCTCTACTGCCTTCAAATAGCCCTGGAGCTCAGGTGGAGGTAGTTTTATCATCCTAGGGCCTTGTCAGCATATCGATCAGTGAGTCCTGAGCACTAATTAACTGTTACGTTATCCTGCTCGATCCTTAAGGAAGGCTGGTGGCCCTACCTGGGCACTGTGCCAAGACCCAGGACTGAAAGAAGAGACAAGGGGAGGGGAGGCTGGTAATTGAGGAAATAGATGTGATGGGTTGATAAGATCGTGGAGAATCAGGATGCTAAATTAACAGACAATACCCATCCCTAGGGCGAAGAGCTGTAGGTGAATCTGGGATTTATTAGACGTCTTATTCTGTGTATGTCATGAATTCTGCTCTGCTTCTTTTTATTTTAAACTGCTTCCCACACACCCCAGATTTCTAGCTATTATCTAGAACCCCAGATTCCGATACCCAGAGGATATCTTTGGGGTATACTAAAGTAGCACATGTCAGAATAGATACATAAGCCTATGTGGAAGAGTTTTTCATTTGACTCTCTAGATGGGCTCTCCACCCTCTTCATGTCCCCAGATGCTGAGCCTTCTGGATGACTTCCCTGGGGAAACTTGTTCTGTGACTGTTCTTGATTATGGTGGTAATCAAATTCATTAGCTAAGACAGGTTAATTCACTTCTCTACGTCTCTTTTTTACCTATAGAAAAGCAGTATTTGAACTTGTACTTGGTCAACAGATTTTAACTTATTTATTACCAGAGCTCTTAGCTAAAAAGCCCCATTCAGAAGACAGACGGATAACAAGTCATTTTGAGTGAAGGCAGGATGGCGGTGGGAGGCATGGGGCTGATGCTTCCTCTCTTGAATATTATCCGTGGAACAGAGGGCCCATATACTAGAAGGACCCCTCAGTGCTGGCTTTGACATGAACATAAAGTGGTCTACACATGAAATTGTTGTTGGTCTTTACCTGGAGCAGGTGCAGGGATCCCCTGGGCCAGTGTTTAGAGTGTGACAAGGGAAGAGTAATCAATCTTCTATTATCATCATCCTCATCATCATTTTTAAAAATATGCCAGTTTAAGGCAACAAATATTTGTTTTTCTTAATGCTAAGGAATTCTAAAGCCTAACACACAGACCTACTATGTATCTTTGATACCTATTAATTCTTCCTAGCCAATATTCTAACTCTTAAAAATGTAAGAATGAATGCGAAATGTGTACAAGATCTTCTTCTACTTGGGTGAAAAACATTTGGCCTAAAACATATGGAGGATTTTACTAGTACTAAGTTAGAACCATCATTTAACCGACTTGGGTACTAAGAACAGGGTCTGAGCTCCTCGCCTGCATCCATCATCTCTTTGGCTGAGCACTGAGGTCTTGAGGCTACCAGGGAGCTGTAGATGACTGAGACTGTATCTCTAGGTTGTAGTCCTCAGGAAAAAAAGTAGCAAATCTTCTCCATACAGAGCCATGAAGCTAGAGAGAATTAATACAACACCCATTCTGTTGTTCTGAAAACTGACTGTGATGGAGGAATACCTATAAACTTGGTAAATAATTCATTTAGTTATCCTGGAAGGTGTTTTCAGAAGAGATCAGCATGTGAATCTGAGTGGCCTGGGGTGGGGGATGAGGAAGGACACTCACCCTCCGTGTTGGTGGTCATGAACTAATTGTCTTGAGGATCCACAGAGAACAAATACAGTAGATAAACTGGTCTCTTCCCTGAGAACTAGAGCATTTATTTTTTCTGAAGTCTTGGATACCAGAACTTCAGGCTCTCTAGCCTTTGGATTTCAGAGTTACATCAGTAACTTCCCCCTTACACACCTCCCTCCTTTAGTCTTGAAGATTTGGATTTCATATTGTAATCCTGGAGTAACCATTGAGAAAACAATTTTTAAATATATCATAAATATCCAAAGATGATATATTTAAAAATTGTTTTCTTAATGGTTATATCTTAATAGTTACTAATTTTTTTAAATAAAATACAAAAGCAATCAGTGGAGGAAGCCAAAGCCAAAAACAAAATCCACAGAAAAGAACCCTCAACCTAAGTCTTCTATGTTAACCAAAAATCAAAATGGATCATGTAACTACACATAATATATTAAACCATAAAATATTAAGGAAAACAATCTTCAGGATCCAGAGTTGTGATGGGAGTTCTTAGGCTTAAATTCAAAAGCATATATGAAAGATGAAAACAAAGGTAAATTGGTCTTCATCAAAATTAAAACATTTGCTCTGCAAGAGATCTTGTTCAAAGGATGATAGGCCAGGCCTATCATACAGTGGGAGAATATATTTACTAGCCATATACACAGCAAAGAACCAATATTTATATATAAAAAGAACCTGCAAAACTGAACTGGAAAGAAAAGAAATCTGACTAGAAAATGGACAAAGGGACAGAGAGACATTTCATGGAAGAAGATTTATCAATGAAACATAAGTGGATGAAAAGGTGCTTGAAGCCAATATCTATTAGAGAAGTGAACATTAAAACTACAGTAAGACATAGCACTATGTACTTATCATAGATATAAATAGCTAAAATTTAAAAAGGGTAACAACACTAAAGGCCGGCAAAGATGTAGATAAATTTGATCACTCACATCTATTTCTTGTGGGAATGTAAAATGGTACAGCCAGTCTTGAAAGTAGTTTGAAAAATTCTATAAAAATCAAATACGTAAACTACCATATGATCCAGTAATTGCATCCTAAGACTTTACATATGACCCACTGGACAAATGAAGGTTTATGTTGAGACAAAATGAGCACATAAATATTTGTAGAAGCTATATTTATAATATCCCTAAATTGAAACAAACTAGCTGTCCTACAACAGACAGATGGTTAAGCAAACTCTAGCACATCCATACCATAAACACTTAAGAACACTAAAACAAAAAAGAATGAGCTACTGATATGTAGGTTCAACAGATGAACATACAAAAAATTATGCTTACTGAAAGAAAATCTAATTCCAAAGGTTACATACTGTATGAGTTCACCTACTCAAAATTCTTCAAAAAGCAAAATTTTGGAAATGATGACCAATTTAATGACTGCTGGGGCTAAGAAGGGGATAGGTGCAGGAGGAAGTGGATGTGCTATCAAAAAGTAATGAGAGGAATTCTTGTGACAGGAATATCTGTAACTAACTGTGTCAATATGAATATTATGATTTTAATATATATTGTTTTTCAAAATGTTACCATTGGAGAAAATCTGTAGACTGTAGAAGCTCCTTTGTATTTATTATGATTTTATATGAAATTACAGCTACCTCAAAGTGAACTTTTTTGTGTTTTTGCTTTTTTATTAGTGCATGTTTATAGCACATAATAATTACATTTATTATAGGGAGTTAGAATATGTACATCTTAATTCATTTTTATTCCCTGCCCCTCCCTTCCCTCCCTATTCCTTCCAATACTTGGTTTAACATCTTAAAAAGAACAATAAAGACAACATTGATTTTGTTTACCAATCTGTGATTTGGGCAAAAGTGCATGGGAATCACTTGTCTTGGTGCCACTTGTTTCTATTCTGAGCCGGAAGCCTGGAGCAAAATTCATCCGGAATCTTGCTCACACTCATCTGGCAGGTGGGTGGCTCCTATTGACTGAAATTTAGCTAGAGCTACCAGCATTTCCATGTGGCCCCTTTGTGTGGCTGGGCTTCTTTACAACATGGAGCAGGGATCCAAGATTGGCTGTGTTGGGAGAAGGAGAAAGCCAGCGGAAAGCTGTCACCTCTTGCTACCTAGTTTCAGAAGTCATTCACCTTCATGCCTGTTCTGTGCTCTTCACAGAGGCAGGCAGAATGCTCTGCAGTGTGGACACCTAAGAAGGGAATGGCAAAGTTCTATATAAAATTAGAGATAGGCTGTGGCCATTTTTGGAAAATAAGATATGCCACAATTTCTGAGGACTGATGTATCTCTTCCATTGATTCCCAGTGTATCTTATTATATATTGTGGTTCCAGCGATACAGAAAGACCAAGTTTCTCTACAAAATCTCTCTAGTAAATCTCTTTATCCTTCTCCTTCTTTTCTTCTCTCTCTCTCTCTCTCTCTCTCTCTCTCTCTCTCTTCTCTTTCCCTCCTGCCCTCCTTCATGCTATTTCAGCATATGCTACAAATCTCTGTCTTATAATAAATGAGTACTCATTACTCGAGTAGAAGTTCTAATTAGCTCAGGTCAAGCCAGAAATGCACATCTGGTGGACCAGCCAGAATACCTGGACTTTAGGCTCAATGGGGTACAGGATCATATCACACAGTTACAGCAGGAAAGAAAAGAGTTTAGCAGATGGCAGGATCTTTTTAGAAGAAAGCTAACAAGGCGAACTAGAAGGTAGCAAAGTATTTACAGTAGAATGAATACATCAAGAGACAAGCTTAAGACAACAGGATACAGAAAGGTTAAATATAAAAGGATAGGCAAAGTTTATCAGGCAAATGTAAACAAAAAGGAAACTAGCATGGCAATATAAATGTCAGATCAAGTGAACTTAAAGTTAAACAGGACAGAGAGTGTTATTTAATGTTAGTGAAGGGTACAAAAAAGACATAAACATTATAAGACCTTTTAGTGCTGCATGAAAACCACTTATGTATCAAATACAAAAAAAAAGTGAAAGGAACATTGAAGTATTAGGGCACCTTAACATGCCTCCTGACATCTTTGACAGATTAAGTAGACAAAGAATGAATTACAGTATAGAGGAACTGAATAATGTATTACATGCGTCTAATTTAATAGATAGATGTCAATTGTGTACTCTATAAAGCAAAACCATATATTTACTCTCAGCACTCATCAAACTTTTATACAAATTGATATTGTACTAGCCCAAAAATGAATTCTGAAAAAGCTGCAAAAAAGCAAAATTTGGATAGGCTTGTTCTCTGACCATTGTGCAAAAAAACCTGATAATGACAAAAGTTCAGACCAACAAGCACAGACACTACAAAGTTTAAAGACATTCTAGTAAGTAATGCTTAGGTCAAAGAGAAACCAAGGCTGCACTTACAGATCATTTAGAACAGCAAAAATCAGAACACTGTGTACCCATACTCGTGGGAGAGTGCCAGAGACACATTCATAGCTGAAGACCTTGGCTTTTTCTTCACAGAAAAGAGGGAAAATAAATGGACTGAAGACTCAAGCCACGAAATTAAAAAGCAATAATAAGCAAACCAAAGAAGATGAAGGGGTGGAAGTTAACAGACCAAAAAAGCATACAATAATGATTTGAACATACAAATACAGAATCAATATGTACAAGGTAGTTCCTTACAAAAGAATGAATAGTTAATAGTTCATTAGTTCATTAGTTAAAAGTTAACTTGTTAGTTAGCTAATAGTTCAATAGTTAATAGTGAATAGTTAATCCAGAAAATATTAACATAGAAAGTAAAGGAAAAAAATCTGCCTTCATTGAGAGTTTTGTAAAGAGTACCAGTTTTTAATTGTAAAGTTTTAAATATCCAGTAGATATTTTTCAACAAAATTGAAATTACAATAAGAAGGCTTGAATGAACCCAAATGCAAGACTCTCCTCGCCAAGCATGAGAAGGGGTATACATAATGGTTAACTTGCGCTCTAGCACCAGCTTGCCAGAGTTTGCATCTTAGCTTTCCCATCTCTCCAAACCTATTTTCTTATCTCTAAATTGGTGATGACAGCATCTCCTTCCCAAAGTTGTTGGACAGTCTGCCAAGTAACACAAGCCAAGTACCTAGTTGTGCTTACAGCAGAACCCCCCACAGTTGCTAGGGACTTTACATTATGCATTCCTTCAAATTTCCAAAATACAGATATTTTATGTGCTGAATCGATATTTTCAAAGAATAGAAAAAGATCCATCAGTATTCACTTGGTTTTCCAAAACCATGCTAATGTAAAAACTTGACAGTGTTAGTACAAAAAACACAAATTTTCTTTATCAGTGTGTTTGTACATAAATTGGATATAAACCAATACAGTCCATAATTGTAATTAAATAACAAAAAGACACCAGAGTCAACTAGGCTTTAGTCAACTATTCACAGGAATAGACAAATGTTTTGACTAAAAGAAAACATATCACATACTTTATCATATTATTAGCTTAGGGATGGTGTGTTAACCTAAAAATGCTTTTAGTTATTACCCTAGGGAAATGAGACATGGTCAAAGACTTATGTTTGAGGTTGTTTGGTGTAAACCTATTAAACTTGTAATTAATTTAAAATTCTTAAATATATTATGCTTAAATATAAAATGCTCACATGATGTATAGAAATAAAGAATATTCTAAAAACAATTGTGAAATCATAGCAGATGTTTTAAAAATATTTTGAAACAGGAAAATATATTCAAGATATCTTGTTCGTTAAGTATAAAAATGTTTAATGTAATATATATGGTATGCTTGCAATGGGGAAATGGTATATTTTTATCTCCATATGTATATGTATATCCATGAATGAGCATTTGGGTTGTTTCCTTGCCTTCACTAGGGTAAAAATACTCCAGTGAATCACCTCATACATTTCCCATTTTGTAGAAGTACAAGGATCAAATCATCACCAGAGGTTAATCCATTTTAAGAACTGTAATCTATGTGAAAAATGACACATACACCAAATTATTCATTGCAATGTTGGTTAAGTGTGTGTGAATGTGTTTGTGTGCATGTGTTTGTGAAAGCACACACAGTCATTTGAGGAGAAAAAGAAATAGAACAAAATGTAACAGTTATTTTAGGGCAGTTTTAATTTTCATCTTTACATTCAATTTAAAATACTTCCCCTTGGGGATGAGGAGACAGCTCAGTGGTCTAAGCACTTGCCTGGCAATTGCAGGGTCCCAAGTTTGATCACTGGTACCTCATGCTGTGCTGGCACAAAACCAGGAGTGGTGGCACATACCTGTAATCACAGTGCTGGGGAGGCTGAGGCAGGAGAATCACCATTAATCTGAACTGTATATTCAGACTCTGTATCAATCAGTCAATAAATCAATCAAAAAAATTAAAATACTTCCCCTTAATGCCATTGCAGGATAAAATCAAGCTAGGAAAAAATTGTCAATAAGGAAAACGTTGCACTTCTACACAAAATGTCTACATTTAAGACATGTATCTGGTTTGTGATTTCATGTTAAAAAAAAAAAGATTGCGGGGGGGGCCAAATAGCTCAGCGAATTAAAGCGCCTACTTAGACAGATGCAGGGGCCAGAGGTTTGATCTCCGGGCCAGCCATGCCGGCCCCACTCCCCGCGGTGCACTGAGATGGCGATTGAGACTGGGCATAGTGGCGTGTGCCTATCATCCCAGCACTTGGGAGGCTGAAAACAGAAGAATCACTAGGAGTCCGATCTACTGTAGACCGTGTAGATCCTGTACTAAATATATATATATAGAGTGTTGCAAGTAATAGGCCAATAATACATGTTTAGTTCATTCCACACATTAGTTACACAAAGACTGTTGTCAAGATTACCTTAAAAAAATGCATGTGAAAATGGATGAAAGGGCCGGCCATATAGCTTAGTGGATTAAAGCGCCTGGGAGGCTGGGGTTTTGATCCCCAGGCCTGCCATGCTGGCCCCGCCCCCAGGGCGGGCAATTGAGAACGTGCGTGGCGGCGCGCGCGGGCAATCCCAGCTCTTGGGCAGCTGTAAACAGGCAGATCACTATGAGTCCGATCTAGTAGTGAGACCCTGCACACCCTGTAGACCCTTCCCTAAAATACAAAGGAAAGAAAATGGATGAAACTGGAGGACATTATGTTTAGTAACATGTGTCAGACACAAAAGACAAATACTTCATGTTCTCTCCATCTGTAGAAGTTAAGCAAGTTGATCCAAATGTATGCACCAGAGACTGGGAAGGATGGGAAGAGTTGGGATGGAGGAAGGTGCATAATAAGCACTGTTAGCGTTTGTGTCTAGTTGTCCTCCCAAAGCTTCATGCAGTCATGGGGCAGACTTCTAGAGGTTGTGATAATTCATGATCCAATGCTGGGCTTTATGAGTGTGAGAGCTACCCCGCCCTGCAGCAGACAGCCTCAATGCAGTGTAAGGAAGGGAGAGAGGCTTGCTCTCCCTGCTCTCTGCCACTGAAGGCACCATTCCTCCCTTTTTGCGCTTGCTGTTTTATTTTTTTCCGCCACCATGAACATCTGCCCTCTTCCATATGCCACTGTGCCTCGGAACCAGCTGAATATGGCCTGAAACCTCCACAAACTGTGAGCTAAATGAACCTTTCCTTCCCTAACTTTGAGTGTTGGGTATTTTTATTCCCAGCAATGAGAGAAAAGTAACCGAGACAAGTACCAAAATGTTGAGAGAGGAGGAATAAATTCTGATTCTCCACAATGCAGCAGGGGACTGTAGTGCACAATAAACTATTGTATGTTTTATGACTGATAAGAAGAGAGAAACTCAGTCCTTGGCAAATAGTTTCTTCCCTGTCTACAACTTAATCTGCCTTTTGGAGCATCAGTATTTTCATTTGAGAAATTCTGATCTGTTCCTTAAACCCACACACCCACTGCATAGCATGATTAGCTATTTAAAGAGTTGAGTCTTCATGAAAAAATAACAGTGATGCCAATTATTTGGCAAATGTTTTCTTGTAAATGATTTGTGTTTTAATGGCCAGAGTCTAGAGCTAAGTAAAATCTTGATTTAAAAGAAAGACATATTGTGGACCTAGATAGCAGGTGACTACAGGAAGAAGATTTTGATGTTCACTGACTATGCAGGAAGGACAGAGAGAAGTAATCAAGATGACTGAACCTAACTTTCCAACCCAGAGACTATTAGTTGTGTGGATAGGCACATAGACATTGGAGAATAACATGAAAAACCTCAATTTGGGACTTAATGGTTTGGGGTAGGGCAGACATGTCAAGGGATGTCCATAAACAGTTTATAACTTAACTCTATAGATTAGATTGACCTCAGGCTACAGGTATAGATAGAAGAATTATCAATTTGAGTAAGTAAGCAGAAGCCATGGAATATAGCTGAAATAATCACAGAGACACCAGAGCCGAGTGGAGTCCCAATACTTGGAGGAAAACACATAATAGAGGAGCTAAGTATCTGGAGAGCTGAGTATTTAGACAGTATCATGCTAAGAATAGCAAAGACAGTTCAATATTAAGCTGTATAGAAATGGAGACAGATATACTAGCCCTACAAAAATGACAGAGTTCACCTATAATATTCAAATAATGGAACTTAACAAAAAAGGGTATACAGATGAATGTCCATTTTG
>NDGM010980663.1:0-20386 GCA_002564305.1 Octomys mimax | reverse complement strand
AATGGGGGTTTTTCTGTGATGATGTCAGCAGGGCCAGAGCAGCATCTCTGAGTGTCTGCTGTCACATGCATCCTGGGGAATTCCCAGGCAATGTGGGCTTGGTCATTCATTCTACGTCATGCTGCAGGGGAGCCCCTATTTGGGGAGGGGGAAGTGCTCCTTTAATTTATTATTCTGCCTCCCAAGGCTACTTCGTCCATGGTTTTTGTGCTGCCTGGTCCCTTTTCAGTCCTCTGTGGTTTCTCTTGCTTGCATGGTAAAATGTTTCCTGACAGAGATTTTTAGATGAAACAGATATAGTTTGTGTTAATTTCCAGTCCTTTCACATTGAGCCATTCTTTCTGACAAAGAGCCACAGTGCCCGAAGTGTCTTCCTAAAGCATCGAAAATGTGAGCTGCATTTAGGACACTGTTTAATGACAAAATGTTCACCACTCAAGAAGTTGTTTTTTGATATTTTATAATTCAAGTCCCAAGTTTCTCTTTATGTATCTGACAATAGATGCATAATAAAAGAATAGTCTAGAATGTTAGGTATGGATTACTATAGTTATTAGAGCTACATCCTCCACTGTAGAAAAATTAAGTCAACGATGAGGAATACACTTGTAGAGTCGTGGGAGGAAAGCCCTCTTCATGCTGCTATATCCTAGCAGAGATAATCTCTGAAATGGTTTCGAAGAGCAGATGCCGTGGAGCTACTTTCTTCATGTGTCCTCTCCGCCGACTTAGCACGGCTAAACCTGATGAGGCTTTCACTTCTGAGTTTGTCTTGAGATTTTAGGGAAAAGCAATTTGATGAGAAAATAAAAAATGACAATATGGCTAAATTAACCATAGAATTACTGGAGAATTAACTACGATCCATAGAACCAGCTAATTATTTATAAGATAAGCAATATGAAAAGTGTTTTCTAAGTGTACTGCACAAATACTAGAATGGACAGTGTTCCTGGGGTTCCCTGCTGGGATGGATCTAATAGTGCCTTACTGGCTGGCCCATGGGGGAATACGGGGTGGATTCTGGGTTAGTGGTTATTTACTGATAGGTACGACACATGTTTCCTTCCATACATCCTAGCTGACTCTGAGGCTAAAATACTTTAAAATGCAATTAATGTAATGTTTGTTGTCATTACTAATTTGGCTGTGGGAAAACCATGTTTGTGTATGTTTGTGGTCTACATTATGTTACATTTGTGGTACTCTAAAAATATATTAAAAATATATCCCAAATATTTTAGGACAGAGTGAACTTGATTTTAACAGGATCTAAGGAAAATCTTCCTCTGAATACTCTGTTTGATGAATATTTTTCTTTGATGTCAGTATATTTCTTCACTTTAAAATTTTTCCATTCTGGTGCTTTAGTAGGATTGAAAAATAACATCAGTTTCTTTAACTATGGTTGCATCTTCTGCATCTGTCTGCATTAATCCTTCTAGCTCACTCATTATGGTCCAATTGAAGTGTGTTTTTTTTTTTACAAAAATATATTAAAATGGGAAATAAAAAATAATGAAAAATTAAAATGGTGAAATAATAATAAAGCCAAAGGAAATACGAAGTGAAGACTTTTGGGTAATTTGTAATGATGCTGTGCCTTGGTATATTTCTTGAATATTAGATCAGCTTTGCTTGCAGTCTGGACTAAAAAAAAATACTTCCATTCTAAGAAAATTTTATAAAGTCCCCTTCATACCATCTTTTAATTAGATTCCATGAATTTGTGCTACTAAAAGTAAGGGAATATCCTCTTAATCCAGGGATAAGGTCATGGTGCTATGCCTCTAAATATAAGAGAAATGAATGTTGCTTTCTAGGTTGGTCTAAACATTAAACTTTTCAGGTTGGACTTAGATTCCTGGTAAACATGTTTGAAAGGCACCATTATATAATCCTGGAATTATACGGAATCACCATTTTGCTGACATAAGTAAATAATCTCTGACTTGTGGCCAAATGCATTAAGCAAATCTCTCAATATTTCAGAAGCTATTTTAAAATTCTAATATAAGTAAGTAGAAGTGACTCCTAGACCCACAAGCAGGGGAGAGCTCAATCAGAAGTGCGCTGGCTCTTCAGGCCGACTTGGTACTCTCACGTGAAGCCCCTGACGGAGAGCAGAGTGCAGCGCCAGCCATGTCTTTCTTCTACTGCTAAAAGTAACACACACAGACATAGTGACAATCACGCTGGCCTCCCATCAGCAATAATTAATCTTTTCGTTAACAGAGACTACGAAAGCCTCTCATCAGCCTCTTCTGAAGTCTGAGGGACGCTGGGTTTTGATGTTTGCATTCTGAGGAAAATTGTCCCCACCAGTTCTAACAAATTGAAACACCAGGCTAATTATGGCAACTAATGAAGTGTGTGGAATGGTCACAGCTTGTCGTGAAACCGTCCCTTCAGCTTGGATTAGAGTTTCATCAATCACTTTTTTAAACTGATCCAGAATTGCTTCTGCCCAGTGCTTGGCATTTTTAATGCTGTTTCTGTAATTGGTTTTTTCCCAAAGCTTAAGACTGTTTTTTGAAATATTACAGTCTTGGGACAGGACTCGCAAACTCTAGTTTATAAAAAAAATTTATGATTAGTGATATCAGCTGATCAAGTGGTTGAAAGCGAATAAAAGGACCACCAAAATAAAATTTGATATAGTGTTTCAATCCTGCTAAGGGTAGCAATAAAGCATGTCTATGTATATCGTTATTTTTTCAAATGTATAAATAATACAACGTGGGAGAATCGTAGTTGGTGGTCAGGTGGACAAAACCCCACCAAGACTTCCTATGAAACTGGTCTATGCATGCTCTTCTTTTTAGGAGATTATAGCTCTGCAGTTTTTATGAGGTGCACCCGGTGTACCCACTGTGCACGGGGCTGAGTGTTCTAAAGCACCAAGACCAGAGCAGTGTGCATGCTTATGTATTGTTGTATGGATTTTTCTTTGTTTCTGGACATATTTTAATCACGCTATATAATCCTGAAGTTCAACTAGAAAACCTTGTTTAAGGGCTATTTCCTACCCCACAAAAGGGCGTCAGTCATCCCATAGGTATGACTACCGTTTGGTATAATGACATCGCACTCTTAATTTTGGCAAGAGTTAGTTGATAGTAACCGCTGAACACTGGCTCCGCGCAGTGTGCTGTCTCAATTTGTAGGGCAGTCCAGCAGAACTGATTGATTAAGTCCCACTAGTATAGATGAAGCCCTTAAAATGAAAAGAAAATGCCTCGATAGTTTTGCTAGTGCTGTTTCACTTGGAGGCTGCGAGGCACCAAACTTCGGTATAGTTCACCTATGCCCTTTCTATGGACAACAATTTCACTTAAAATTGTTTTTATTAAACTGACATGTACTTGTATGATCCCTTTTCAACATGTAAATTAACCTGGAATGTTGATGAACTCTTTTTATACATTATTCACTAAGAATAAGGAAAATTAATCATCTCTAAAATCTGATCTACTAACCATTACACTATGTTACCTGAACCCATTAGGCCTACTCTCTCCTATTGTAGTTCAGCTTCTAAGATTTTATAAAGTTTTTGCAGATATTTGGAAGATTTACTGGCAATGATTCTGTTACAGAAGTTCAAGGTAGAAGGCATAATAATAAATAATAATTGAGCTATATATGCTAAGTTAAAGAAATATAAATATTTATATATAAATGATATATACATACACATATTTATATAGAAACAGTCAGAAAACATAAGAATTCATTACTATTGATTTTTAAAGTAAATATTCTTTGGGTTTTTATAATTTATTTTATAGTAGAAAACTTTTTATATTTGAGAATAAAATTTTTCACTTAATTATACAATAGTTATGTGAAGCATGTACTACATAATATACAAAAATTGAATTGAAATAACATATGACATAGAGTCCCTAGATATATTTTGTTGTTTTCTTTTATTATTTAATCAAATATTACAGTATTTTTCAGAGATAAAGAAGAGGAATTTAGGGCCACCAAAGGGAATACTGAAGCTAGTACGTGCCCAGTGTGTCGCAGTCTGAGATATCTGTGACACCTACTTTACCGCTTAGGCCTCTCTAGCAAAGCAGGATGTATGTTTAGTAGGCAAGCTCGCGAGATCAGAGGCGGGAAAGTCCTCAGTGGCCGCTGGCACGTTGGAGAGCTGGAACGACCGGGAACCGCTCAGCTTAAGCAGCTGGAAACTGCAGGAGGAGAGGAATCCAAGAGGCAGTGCAGCCCAGGACAGGGCCCGCGAGCTCCCTGGAGAGTCGGAGCTCCACGTCTGCGCTGGACGGCCGCAGAAACTGGAGCCTGATGTCTTGTGCTAGCAAAGAGCAACCCAGCTCAAGCAGAAGGAAACTTTACAAGTGCAGGCCGCCTTCCTGTTTCTCTTCCTTTTCTTCCGTCTAGGCTACAAACCTACTGGATTGTAGCACCCAAAATCAGGAGCTTCGCTCCAGTTTGCTGGCCTACAAGGCAGTCGGCCATTAGGAACTGCGCTTTCCCAATCTGTAGGCATTTTTTTTCTGTCCAGTTGACATCACAATTAAAAGTCATGCTTAAAATATTCTTTTGTAATCTCATTTTCCTCACTTTTACATTTATACCCTATGGTTTAGCTAAACTCATTGCTTACAATTTATCTGTACATTTTTACATGCAAAATCATGTTTTCAGTACGTAATAGTTTAATGTCTTCCTTTTCAATCACTTCTCCTCACAAGGAAAATACTTTTACAAATGTTCCTGTTAAGTATAATGTCTTATGATATAACATATTAAAGTTGATTCTTTTGTTTCTGTTATGCTAAGAGATTTTTTAAACCAGAAAGAAATATTAACTTGTATCCAACACTTCTCCTGAACCTGTAAAATAATCAGGTAATTTTTTCTTATTGTAGTAAAGCACACCATTTTATTAGTATCTGTATTGTTCTAACCTTTTATTCTTAGAATAAAATCAGCTTGATCCTGGGATAACATTTTGATATCACTGAGCTCAATTTGCTAATATTTTGCTTAATTTTTATGTGTATTAATTAAGTAGGTTGATCTTTAATTTTTTCCAATGTTGGAAATTCAACCCAGGATTTCACACATCTAAGCAAGCATGCTACCACTGAGCTATACCCAAAGCCCCTTAATTTTTCTTTTTTTATAATTTTCTCGTCCAAAATTTGATTGCAAATTTATTCTAACATTGAGGAAAGTTCAGTAGTATTCCATTTTTTTCCTGTTTTTGAAAACAGTTTATGTGAATTGTTATTTATTACTTAAATATTTTAAAGAATTACTAGTGAATCCGTCAACATTTGGTATTCTCTGTGGGGTAGTCTTTTATGTATTGACTGGAATATTTTAATACATATAGGACAACTCAGAATTTTCTTCTGTTATATCTATTGTGTTTTTATGTTCAGAGTTCAACCTTTGCATTTACATTTTCTAATTTTTTTTGGTTAAAAAAGTAATTTATGATTTCCTTTCATCATTTCCTAGTGCTTATGTTATATGTAGTGATGTGGCCTTTCTCATTTACAATTTCTCATTAACAATGAATATGTTCATACTGATGTCACTGGGGAATTTTTCAATTTCATCAAGCTTCAGAAAGCTGAATTTGGGCTTTATTTTCAGAGCTTAGTGATTATTTGCTATTTCCTTACCAACTACTCTTATACTGTCTTCATCTGTTTTGATTTCCTGCCATTTTTGTTTTTCTCAAGAATGATACTCAGATGATTCACTTGATTTTTTTCTTTTTCTTTTGTGCCATGAGCTAAATGTGGTCCTGCACACTAAGCTGCATCCACAGCCCTTGTAATGGAGTTGCTTTTGAAACCAGGTCTTATGAGCTTGCTAAGTTGCCTAGGTTGGGCTTGAAATCCATTGTTTCTTATGTAGTCCTATAAGAGCATACATTTCTTTCATAACATGCATTTGATGACATTCTAAGCCAGGGATGGAGAACCTTCTAGAGCTTTCAGTGGTACGAGCAGTACACTGTGGCATGCGTGCTGGGGTTCTACTGCTGTAGAGCCCTCTATTTTTTAATTTATTTCTATACTGACTCATTTCTTGCTTAGAAGTACATTATTGAATTTTATGACAGATGGCAGCTTCCTAGGAGTATTTTTGTCAGATTACTAGTTTAAATCCTCTGTGGTCAAAGAATATGCGCTGCTGTTGTCCTCCAAAATGGCTGGAGAATTTCCTGATGGCATAGGATCTGGTCAGTTCAAGTACACTGAGTTTCCTAAATTGTATGGAGAGTGTTCAAATCTCCACCTTTTATTCCCTACTGTTTGAGCTCACGCTGCGATCATTGATGCCAACATTATTGATTCTTCTTCCTGGGCTATTACAATGAGTTGTTTCTTTGATGTGTGGGGTACAGCATGTAGTCTGCACCGAAAGGGAGAGTTGGCCGTGCACGTCCTGTACCCCTGAACCTCTGTGACAGTGCTCCATGTCCCTCAGTGCCAGTTTTCCTCCTCTTCTTCCACACCTCATGTCAGTGAGCTCTTCTTCAAAGGGCCAGAGAGTAAAACATTTTAGGTTTTTTAGCCTTTAGGTCTGAATTCCACTACTCAACTCAGCCCTTGTAACAGAAAGCCACTGTAGACAATATATAAATGAATAGACACAGTTATATCCCAATAAAACTTTATTTACAAGTCTCGCAGTGGGCTGTCTTAGCATGTGGCTCATAATTTGGCAACTGCTCTTCTGTATTCATAGGACCTGTAATTTATAGCTGGATACATGGCTGCCTAAAGTAAATTCTATAGATATTATCTACTTTTAAAGGTTATCGTCCTGTGACTAAGGTGACTAAGCCCTAGCACATGGAACATCCGTGAACTGTGGGTCAACTTCTAGGAAGTTTAGCAAGACTATGCCTGATGTTAATAGAACTGGTGGAGCGGAGGGCAGCTAAGAACGGGGCACTTACCGAAAGAACTGTCCAAGTTGCAAGTTCATCCAACACAGGTCCACAGATACTAGGGGGAGACTTGCATTTCCGAGGTCAGAGACTTTATTCCTCCCAGCGAAAGCAGTGGGAGTGTCTGCGTCATAGCGCAGTTCCCTGAGCCTCAGATCCTGTAGGTGATGCAGGCCGCCTGCAAGGGTCATGCACCCTAGAACAACGCCCCAGTGCAGGGCATCTGCCACCTTCACAGCGAGCTCCCCACAAGCCCTCTCTGCCCAGTAGGAGGGCAGGCACATCTCAGACCAGGGTGATACAGGCTGGGAAGACCTGCCTTAGCATTAGGATTGCCAGTGCCTACAATGCAAGAATGATGGAGACTCTATGGTTTTGGTACATCCAGCAAGATGTGCGAATTCAGGAGGCATATTCTGGGCTTCCTCATCGTAGTGTGCAGAAAAGTGAGTGCTGATCTCATCTCCTCCCTCTCCTGGAGAGCTGGAGAGATTGTATCATAATACAACCCTTAAATCAGTGTAGACCACTGGAGTTCCACAATAATAAGGAATACCGGGCCTCTTCCACTGTGCTGTATCACACCAATGCTGCCATTTGTTTTTTGTTTCTGTTTTTAATTTTTATTTATTTATTTATTGGATACAAGGTCTGGCTACACAGTTTGGACTCATAGGGATCCTCCTGTCTCAGGCTCCCCACCGCTGGGATTATAAGCATGCACCACCATGCCCCATTTTCAGGCTCGGATGGTGCACCTGGTGGTGGGGGTAGCATGGCGTACATACCAGGGATTGAACTTGGGCCCTTGTGCTTGCCAGGCAGGCACTTAGACTACTGAGCTAAGTAGCCAGCCCCAATCCTACCATCTGGAATGCAAGAGAAATCAACTTTTTTCTTGTTTATATCACTGTTAATTTGCACTTTCTGTCAACTGCTAAATCTCAATCCCCATTAAGACAATTTCTAAGCATGCCTCTCTACAGCTTTAGAATGTTATAAAACACCAGGTTTGTGCCCTTTATTTTTATCTTTATGGAGCTTAGATTGTGAGCATCTACATATCACAAAAATAGGACCTGAGATGAGGCTAAGGCTTTCGCGGTGTAGTGAAAGGAGGGAAGGTGTGTTTTTGAATTATTTTCACCATTTTAAAGTATGACTTTCTTTACTAACTGCACTTTGACTAGCAGCTGTTACTTCTAAAGTGAATTTCAATTCAACTTTATGATCTTAGTTTAGTCTTTTTGTCTGAAATCTTTGGCTTCATATAGATGTCCAATTTTTTTCCCTTTTATCCTCTTTCATTCATTCACTTTTTTACTGTGGCTTACAGAATCCGTCTTCAGGAGTTGCAGCTGGGAAGTGTTCCCTAACACTTACATTTCTTGCCTTTCCTGTAGAGGGTGCCCTTCATCGAAGTCTACCACATGGGCCTTGATCATTTGCCCTCCTACCTTCTCCTGAGTGCAGTGTTGCTCTCCCACATTCACCTGCCAGAAGGCTCTGTGAGTTTGGCCCACTTCTCTCTGAATCAAGACCCTTTGCGGAAAGCAACTGAACTCACTTGCATGCATTTCCCAGGTCTCTGACATGCATGTCTTACGCGAGCGATGAAGAGCCAAGCTTCCAGTCGTCCTGCATTCCCCACCCTTCCCTTGGTCTGGAGGACCCACCGGAGCCCCGCAGAAGGGCTGCGAGGTCTGCAGCCAGCCAGCCCCACCAAGTGACTTCTGTAGTTCGGTGGTGCTAGAGTTTGCCACACATAATCTTGAACTTCCTCCAAGATGTAGAAAGCTCTCTTGAACAAATAATGATCCAAAGAGAAATTCAATTTTAATGTTTTTGAGGAGTCTAAGTAAGGGGAATTCCGGAGCGACTTGTTTAGACGGAGCATTATCTGTTACTGGGCAGTGTCCAAAGGCACTATCTAAGTTTCAAAGCCCTTTGTAGGAATGAGCCCCTAATGACCCTTCACTTGGCCCCCGCACACACAGGCAGTATCTGGCTATTGTTGCCGAGTTCCTCCGCCCCACATATCCTCAGAGTTTCCCTGTACTAATTAGAGATGGGTATGGGGAAGAGTTTTTGTGGGCTCCAGATATATAATTTTTCAAAACAGAAAACTCCTCTTTTTCTGGACCAACTAGCACCCATCACACGTAAGAGCTTCGTGCAACACTGCTTAGCAGTATAACAACTTGGATGGGCTGGAGAGTCAACAAAGCTAAAATACTTCGCCCCTCATACCCAAGCTCTGAAAAATAATGAAGTTTTTATAAACAGCACTAGTGATGCTTACTACCTAGAACATCCGCTCCATTAGCTGATCATGTCCACATGAAGTATTAGTCATTGGTACTCTATATTGTCAAAGAGCTTTTGCATGAAAGAAAGAAATCTACAAATCATAATTACTTGTCTAGCATACTAACATGTTCCTGATAGTCTTAATGTAACCCTTCAATGTGAAGTAATTTTTATACTACTTTTCATTTTAAAGTGATTCTATGTAGTTGGCCTGATTTTACTCAGTAAAATTGAATAAAGTTGAGAGTATTCTACCCTGTATTTGTTAAAGATACTGTGTGAAATGACATCTGGAAGATAGCGATTTGTTTGAAATATTTTCTTATCAAACTAACCCTAAATCTTTTATCTTTTTTACAATGAGCTTCAGCAGACTTAAAATGTTTATATAAATGACACTTGGCTCGGTTACTTTTCTCTCACAATTGAGGAACAGACTCTTCATGAGAGAAAGGGAAGTGGGAAATGCATCAATATCAGACACATAATGGGTGAATTTTAGGAATGTGCATGGAATTAAAAACCACTTAGTGGTCTGGAGAAAGCCTCTCTGGGTTTGCTCTTCAGTGTCTTCCTCCCCTTCTGAATTGATCTTCCTTGGCTGGTGGAATTTCAGTAAGAAGTCTGGAGGAAATTGTGTTCCTCTTTGGCGATCTGGCCTTTGGGGGAAAAGGGAAATTACAGAGAAAAATTTCTTGGCATCGGTCCTCCCGCGGGGGCTCCTGGCCTGAAGTTCGTAGTTTGGGTTACCATTTTCTGAGTTCCGGCGCACTGTCCCTGGGACAAAAGCTTAACTTATAAATCAGGTTTAGTAAGAGATTAAAAGCAATAACTTTTAGGAGTAAAATGTACCAACTGTAACAATGTGCTGTAATAAAAGTTATTTTAAATTATGAGTTGCTTATGTCTGGTAATCTCCACTTCACAGTTTTGGACTGTGGTTGGCCATAGATAACTAAAATTTCAGGAAATTTTGAACAAGGGGGCGCACCCAGTCAGCCCTCACCTGCCCCGGAGAACGCTTCCATCCTAGGGCTGTGGGGGCCTGAAGAGCACGCGGGCTGGTGGAAGGGCAGACGCCGCTCGTAGGGACCGCAGCCCAGCCCAGCACCGCTCTGCCCTGGACAGCAGGAGGGGCGAGCTCGAGGTGCAGGACGGGGGGAGCCTGTGCACCGCCCCTTTCAGACCTGGCCCTCCTGGGTCACCTCTCACCATAAGCTGACCTCTGTGGTCACGGCTGCCTTCTGGTCTCATCACGATGGAATTTCCTCGGCATTCGTAATTCTCCGCGTTTGGGGGGGCACATTCCTGAGAGGATAAAATAGAGGGAAATTTTGTCCCGTGGTCACTTTTAAACTAAAAATCGGTTAGTGAGCAATTTCAATACCTAGGTCTGTGCAACTGTTATAAGAAGGCTTTTGAAATAACGGCAGTGCTGTAGTATTGCATTTTCATATTATGTTTCTATAATGACATTATTATATCTTTTTCATAAAATTTTAGTTATAATGAGTACGATTATGTTTACTTGCTAAAAACATAGCACCACTTTATTTTAATTTATAGGACTTTATTTTCATTTGAATATTCTGTGTCGATGGAATAACCCCAGAAAACTCGCCACCTAGTGAGTGAGATGAAATTTGTAAGATTATTATAATGTAAAACAAACAAATCAATAAAAATAAAAAGGGATATAAGAAGGGAGTAATGATGATTCACCATAAGTATTCAGTGAAGAGAAATAATTTACATCTGGAGAGGGGACACCTACGGCAAGCAGCACTGTTTTATGAGACAACGCTTATGCAGGGTTTGCACCTGCTAATAACTTAATAAATATTTGCTAACTGTGACTGCCGCTGTTCAGCGTCGCCGGGTTGACATTCTCCTCCCTGTTTCTGTTAGTGGCAAACTCTCTCTCCTCTAATGCAGCGTATGGGCAGCAATCAGCTTCACTTATGCTTGTCACTGTTTTCCTGCGAGAAATTAACAAAAACATTTCAATGGAGAACATTCACCATTCAGTGACAGTTATTGATATATCCTATAATTACAAGGATAGAAATTCTTCCTGTGAGATTTCCATTATATTAATGATGCATGTGTATTATTAAGAATTATAAGTATTGAGTAATAAAACTTCAAGTTCACATGCTCCCAGATGTTATTTTGGGGCTACTAGATTAGCAATTTTTCAAAAACATAAGCAGTAATTAGAAATCTTTCATAATTTCTTTCAGAAACCACACTTGATTTTAATTCTTTCATTTGAAAAAGCTTGCAAGCAAAAAAACTGTCAGAACTATTGACATTTTTATAGCTTGACAAAATTAGGCATAATTAAAATGAAATGTTTGTTGCATAAATTAAGCTGCAATTAATATGTTTTCTGCCGCTGCTTGAAGGATAAGATTAAAATGGTGTTGTTAGTTGACTCCCTGCTGTGAGACTAATTTCTTGATTTTTACACCACACATTATCAGACGCATTCTCAGTGTAAGCGAGCAAACCAGCAAGTAGAAAACACTGTTTGATTGCTGTGGCACACAGAAAGGAGATAAACGGGCTTTATGAAGGCAAGGCCGAGCTGCGTTGCATTTTAAGATCTGATGTCTAGTTGATTCCAAGGGTAAGATTTGCACTTGTAAAGCCACTAAAAGAAGTAGAAAATTGCTTTTCATTTTAGTTGGCCGTGCCTTGTAAATTAGCCAGCTTATTGTTTCAGAAGCGTTTGCTCTTTCAGGAGAGAATTAGAAAGTGGACGAGGCATCTGCGTGGGCCTCCCTGCTGGCGCCCCAAGAATTCGTGATGAATCCCCCCCCATCAAATTTCAGGGGTGGACAATCTTAAGAAAATCGCGTTGTGTGCCAGGAGGATTGGTTTTGTTCACTGGATCTCACAGTCACAAAAGAAGAACAAGCTGTGACAGAAGTCAGCTCTCGCTGTTCCAACGAGAAGGACCCAGCTGCGACCTGTGCAGACAGATGCCCTGGGTACACTTTCTCTGTGAACCTTGCTCCAGCTACTTGCTTGGTGACATTAGGCACCATTCCTGGTATCAGTGAAAGACATGGTCTTCTTCGTTTCTCCAAACGTCCCTCTTGGGCCGTGCTGCTTCAGCGGTATAGATGCACCAGTGGGGACTGGAAGCGGTGGGGTCTGGCCCTGCTGTTGCTCACCTCTTCCTCCAGTGTGTGGAGCAGTTGGGGTGCTGTGCGAGGACAGCTCAAGGCTTGGAAGTGCCCACTAAAGGAAGCAGGATTAACAGAACGCAGGCCAGGCGGGACCAGGGCAGCCCTCCCTGGCTGCCCGCAGTGATGAGGCACCGAGAAGCCCTGAACTGTGTGCTGGAGAGGGCAAAGCACTGATAGAGCTCAGGTGCCAGTTGCCATTGTACCCCCCAAAATATTTTAGAGCAAAGAAAAAATGCCACTCTTTTCAGGACAGCTTAGTGGGTTTGGGCCACTTGAAGTGGCAGTTACCGGAGTGACAAAATGAATGCTAGTGGCTCTAGTTTGTGTGATTATACACGCATGTCCTTCAGTTCTGTGCTCAGCTGTCTGGATCAGATTACAAGCCCTTCCCCCAACTTGGCAGTCCTGGCCCTGCCTGCCTTATTTTCTTTTGCATTATGTGTTGTACACCCCTTTCTTCCCTCCCTCTCTCCCTCCCTCCCTCCTTCCTTTTCTTCCTTCCTCACCTCCTCCCCTCCCCTCCCCTCCCCTCCCCTCTGCTCCCCTCTCCTCTCCTCTCATCTCTTCTTTTCTCTCCCCTTCCCTCCCTTTCTCTCTCTCTCTCCCCCCACCCCTTCCCCTCTCCCTCCCTCACTCCCTCTCTCTCATTGTTCTTCTTGGCTTTTTTTCCCCACTAGAAGACAGGAATTTTTACCTGACTTGTTAATTACTAAGTCCTTATTGTCTAGAATAATGCTTTGCCTAGGTAGGCACTTAATCAAAATTGAAGAAAGCTTATGTAAATGAATGAAGAAAAGCCTATCCTGCAAAAAGAGCAGAGAAGAGTTAGCTCAATAAACATGATGATTCCAGAGGGTAGTATGAAAATCTAGATTTAGTAAATGATCCTGAGAATTCTGTTTACTAATGCTTCACTGGTACATTACTGACCTCACAGTTATACTGACTGAATCAATATTTCTTCTCATTAAACCAAATTTCAAATGATGGCATCTGCAGATGAAGCCTCCCTCATCTGGAGAGTCAAAGTCTGAAACGCCTCCAAGTCTAAGACTCACTGTGCATCAGGAGTAGGCCACAGTTGAAAATTCTATACCATGAAACTTTTGTTTCATGCTCAAAATTATTTAGAATGATTATATAAAATTACACTTGGCCATGTGTACAAGGTGTATCTGAACATAATTGAATTTTGTGCTTGGACTTGGTCCCAGATCCAAGCTCCTTTATGTATATGCAATTATTCCAAAAACAACTCTCACACACACACAAACTAATCACTCCTGACCGCAAGCATTTTGGAGAAGGATATGAAACCTGCATATGGTTAGTATTCACAACATTGTTTACAGTCTGCCCATGAATTCTGAATTGCTTAGTTAGCTTACATATTTATGTTCTTATCCATTTGTTTGATTATTCAGTATTACTTATCTCCCAGAAGGCACAGTATCTGTACTATCTGTGTCTTGGGAGCCATAGTGTGTGGTAAGAAGGGCAAGCCCATCCCACAGTGGTCCTTATCATAAAAGGAACTGACTATATTAGATAGGTGGTTCTTAGTATTTGCAATGGTTATGTTCTATAAAGTCATCTAAAACCCTGAGCCAGTGAATGCTAAAACAGACTTCAAAGCTTATAATTCTTTTTATAGTTAGGTCATCTAAGAATGTACTGCATGTGGTTAGAGAGATAGCTCAGCAGTGTACACCTGCCTGGCAAGTGCAAGGACCCATTTTCCATCCCCAGTACCACATGCTGCGTGGGCCCTGTGTCAACCCAGCCACTGAAACCAGGCTTGGTGGCTCACACCTGTAATCCAAGTGCTGGAGAGGCTGAGACAGTAGGATTACTATGAGTCTGAGCTGCATAGTAAGACCCTGTACCAAATAAATAAATTTTAAAATTAGGAAAAAAAAAAAAAAAGAATGCACAGCATGTAGAAACATAATCGGATAGCTCCTAATGGGTGGAGCAGGGAGATCCAGTATGTGGCGCTCCCTCCCCTCAAGCACTGGAAGGACCTTCTGAGCTAAGAGTCTGTGATGTTCTTTCAGACAGGGCAGGGCAGGAACCTCCCAGGCCAGCGCTTACACAAGGGTGAGGGATGTTAGAGTGATATTTCTAGGTTTTGTGGCTGGCTTTGGAGCAGAGGGGCTGTAGTTTATATGACCTGCCTTGGCTATGAGGAATTCTAGTGTCTGTGACCTGCATGGGTGAGAAAGGGGATCAGGAGAAGGTCATGAAGATCTAGCTTCAGAGCCCCTTTCCTTCAGTTCAAAGTACTAAGCTTTCAAAGCCTGACTTTGGGTTTGATCTCTGCACTGCAAATCACTGTGACTGTGTAGATGTTGATTTGGGAGATTTAAACTAGTTTAGCAAATAGGCAAATTTGTAAATAAAGACTCCACAAATAATCAGGACTGGAGATGACCATTCTTACAAAGAGATCATCATTAAGTCACCAATATAGACTATTTGCTTATGAGTCTAAGCATTGTCTTTCTTGCAAGAAACATTACACCAAGAATTTCCATAACCTGTACAACTCACATAACTGCTTATGTATTATTCTGTCAAAATCATAGAGCACTTGCCATTATTGCCTTCTGTGTGTAATTTGAGTCTCTCAGAACCGGGCGTGTGCCCTTGCATAGTAGGGCCATGTACAGAAATAATGAATTTTGCAAGAAATTAAATTTCTTCATGTTTGGCCACACATGAGGCCAAAAACCTAAGTCCAGAGTGGATCTCTCTTAGGGTAGGCTCTGCGTACACAGAAGCTGGGTGGTCTGCAGCACGGGGCAGAGCTATTGGAGGTGAAATAACCTATAATCTACACATGTACAGTCTTCATAACTCATAACAAGATGTATGTTCAGAACATGGAGTTAGCGTGACCTCAGGGAGGGGGAATCTATGTCCCTAACATCCACAGGTCAGCAATCCGTGTCATGTGCCGGCCCAGCTAAACAGTTGGTGGGGCCAGACAAGGTGGTCAAGCCCTAAAAAGTAGGCAAATACGCACTAGAGAGTTCTCTACAGCAAAACTAGTGAGATGGTAATAATAGTTTGCTCAACCACATGATCTCTAAAATTAGTAATTTTTGAAGTCAACAAATAGCAAGTAACTAAGATCAAGTGAAGCTAGAGGACTTAGCAGGTTCTTCCTCAATTTCATAAGCAGAGTTGATCTTGTAGGAGGTGTGTTGGGTGATTTTTTAAGCCTGCCCATAACTCCGATCCTTGAGGTCTCACTCAGGAAATGTTTGTGATTAAAATAATACTTAGCATACATCCAAAAACACTTACTACTCTAAGAGAAATTTTGTTTACAAATTTAAAAAAAATGAGTATATAAAAACGTTCTAAGCTGCGCGCCATGAGCAGAACTTCAGTCTTCATGCTGTCATTTTAACCCTAGAGCTGTGCATGCTGTTTTAAGAGCTCACTCACGCTGCAGGCTGTTGTGTAAGGACACCATTGTGATATCAGGTGAAAAGCCTTAAATAACTGGATAAGCAGTGCAGCTGCCAACCTAAAGTAATCTCACACTCAGGGGCGAGTGCCCGGGAAATTTGCTCTTTGTCATTTTGACTTGGGTTTGAGAATGGCCCTGGGCTACACTCCAGCTCAAAGAGCTGTTCGCTTCCAAGGACTACTAAATTGTCCCAAGGAGCTCATTTTGGCAGTAGATTATCTGTGTTTGGCTGGCCATCCTAACAGCAAAGCTGTCTGCTCTGGCAAGTGAGGGGTATGGCAGGATGTAGAATTACCATCCCCAGTGTTTTTCCTTGATGAGGTTATTTTTCAGAAGATCTGTCTCCCAACAGTGACAGTGGACGAGAAGTGAGGAGGTAGTTTTCTTGAGCTCAGAGTCAGCCACAGAAAGATGACAGTTTTCAGTCAGAGGCAAATTTTAAAGATACAATCACGTACAGGTTGTTTTGCAAACCAAAGGTAAGTGGGGCATCCACTTTTCCTACAGCAGAGCTTACAGTTATTGACTGGCCAGGGCTAAGGAAGAGCGCAAACGTAGATGAATGCTGTAAGTAGAAGACTTTCTGAAAGACTTCCTTTCACAGTAGGAATTTGGAGAGTCGGTCTTTGTTGACAGAGATTACTGTGTGACACTAGACAGGACTAAGTTACTACTGGTTGGATGTTGGCATAGAGCCTGACCCACCGTCAGTGCCCAAACAGCAGTAGAGCACACAAATGCAGCTGGTACAGAGTTCAGAGGCGTTTTGGAATGCCAGAGTTTGGAGGTGAGAACACAAGATCCATAGCATTAAATAAAAAGAATTAGAAACTTTGTTATTTTTATCTCATTTATGTGTGTATCACACTAGAGTACTACAGTATCAAAGAAATATAATTAACATAAATGAATAATCACATACACTATTCATGATTCTTTTTTTTTTTTTTTTTTTTGCGGTACCAAGGATCAAACTCAGGCCCTTGTGCTTGCCAGGAAAGCACTTATTCCATCGCGCCGTCTTCCTAGCCCCAGTACTCATGATTCTTAATCAAAATGGTTTAACTCATGAGGATGTTATGTTTCACCATACTATTTCTCCAAATTTGTGTAAGTGCAAGTGGAATTTACGTGCTTTGAGTTTTGAGTGAGCATAGTATGTTGAATATGAATACACTTTATTGTTGAAGGAGGAGAGGAAATCAGAGGGTTGAGAGCTAGATGTTTTGTGGAGTTTAATCTTCATCACAATGTCAAGTGATAGATAACCCCATTCTGCAGATGACGAAATGGAATGAGTCAGGAAATGTCCCCTGTGCTTCTGTGTTCTGAACCAAATTATAGAGAATCGATACTGTTTCTGCCTTGGTCAGTAGAATTCACTTCTGCTAGCACTACTACAAGAGATTGTCTTGGTCTGTTTGGCTCAATTTTTAAAACCTGGAAATAGCACAGCCTTGTTCAGATTATTGGTTTCTTCTCGTGAGAACTTTAGTAGACTGTGTCTTTGAAGAAGTTGGTCCATTCAGCTAAGTCATTGAGCTTATCTTCAGAGAGCTCCTCGTGATAGCCCTTTACCATCTTTTACTGTTTGTAGAGCCCCAGCTTCGAGCTGTTCTGCTATTAGTCATTTGCATATTCCCTCTTTGGTCTTGATGAGCTTGGTTTATGAGTTTATCAGTTTCATTAATCTTTATAAGGAAGCAGTCTTTGATTTTACTGATCTTTTTTGTTTTCTATTTTCAATTTCATTGATTTTTGGCTCTGATTTTAGTATTTTGTTTCTTCTTATTTGGATAGAATACATTTTCCTTTCTATAGTTTTCTAAAGTAGAGACTATTGATTTTAGATCTTTATTCTTTTCTATAGTTCATTCAGTGCTACAAATTTTTCCATAGGCACTGCCTTTGCTGCTTTCAATAAACAATGTTGATAAGTTTTGTCATTCTTATTTAAGTTATTTTTTATTTATTTCTTTGAGACTTCCTTGACCCATGTGTTATTTAATTATGCTATTTAATGTTTAAACATGCACAGAGGTTCCATCTCTTCTTCTGTTACTGATTTCTAATTCATTCTGTTGTAGTTGGAGACCACACTTTGCATGCTTTCTATTTTAAATTGCTTACGGTGTGTGTCAGCACACGGTGTGGTCTGTTGTGTGAATGTTCCAGGTGGATTTGAGAACCGTGTCCACTCTGCTGCAGTTGGACACCATGACCCATAGATCTGATTGGCGGCGCTGCTCCTTGCCGATTTGCTCCGTGCTGGGCCTGCCAGTTAGTGACAGCAACGCTGCAGTCTCTGGTGCAGTGGCAAGCACATCGGCCCCTCCTTGCAGGCCTGCTGGCGTTCGTCTCATCGGTTTGGCCCTCACTTGCTAGGCACATACGCAATAAGCACTGATCTACCTCGTGGGGATGTCACCACTTCACTGTGGAATGGCGTTCTGTATCTCTTACAATTTTCCTTATTCTGAAGTCTGTTCTGTCTGAGATTAATATAGAGGGTCCAGCTTTCCTTTGAGAAGGGCTAGCACGTGCATCTCTGTCCCTTCAGTTTCACTCTGGTCTTTAGATTTAAAGTGGGATTTGTAGAGATGTGCTGGCGGCTCTTCTCTTTCACCCTTTTTTTGGGTATATTTAAACTATTCACAAATTTAAAGTTGGAGGAATGTCTTTCATATTTATTGCTATTTCACCCTTGCTGCTCTTTCCTGTGGTTGTGCTTTTGTCCTGCCCACACTCGGACCCTCCGGTTCCCATTGGGCATCGCATGCGACTCCACTTTCTCCCTGCTATCAGCTTGCCAGTCAGCCTTCTTCTCAACTTTTTTAGTAGTTACTCTAGGCAGTGGGATTTACTTCACAGCGAGTGCAAATCTGCTTCCAGCACGTGCTGACAGGTGAGTCCCGGGTTCTCCCCGACGCCTCCACGGACACCAGTGCCACCCTCACTTCTCTCCTCCCCAAGCTGTGGCCACCACCACCCTGTTGTTGTTACTTAAAACTGAGCTGTTACTGTTATTTTCAACAACTGTTATCTGTGAGCCAGATAAGCATAAGAAAACATCAGTTTTATTTTACCTTTATTCCTTCTCTGATACTCTTCATTTCTTTAGGTACAGCTGGATTTCCAACCAGTATATTTTCCTTCCCTCTTAATATATTTTTTAAGCATTTCTGACAATTACTCCACTTTGGAAATTAAATGAAGTATGAGTAGATACTTACGAAAATGAAGCTGTGCTCAGCTCTTCACCAAGTTGCTAATGTGAGGAAGTAACGGTCCCACTTCACCAGGAGGCCAAAACTTTATGCACTAGTATTTAAGAGAGGTGTGGACTGTGTCCCCTTGCAAAGCAGGCCTGGCAGCCTGTGCAACTGCTGCAAGCCTACGCCGGCTTCTGAATGCCTTCAGGCTTACAATTTGGAACATTCACAACAACTAAAAACCAAGAATAGAGGCTAAGTTCCAGAGGAAAATTCCCTTTGCTGTGTAAGACTCGACTGTGCTCACGGCCACCCATGGAAGGAGCGAGCCGCGCTTTGGGAAGCCTGGTGCGCGGCCTTCAACCCGTGTGACCTCTAAAGTTGACCGGCTGCCTCTGTTTTCCATTTTTAATAGGGAATTTGGAGTGCAGTTCAACTATGTCTCTCTAGCAATTTAATATAATCTCAATAGTAATGATTAAAAATAAGACAAAATCATGAATAGCTCTGGTAATCTTTGATCTTTTTCCTCTTAGGATTTTCAAACTGTGTTCCCACCATTTGATCTCTTCTCAAAGTATGGAAAATCTTATTCCAAAGCCGGACAGATCGTATAAAGGTATGCCTTTTTGTTAAGAAGCATTCCAAAATATGTTAAATAAATAATCACGTGAAATTGGCTTAACCGTCAAGCACTGGAAACCAGTTAGACTCCATAAACTCCTTTCCTCTCATACAACAGTTTTCAACATTTGAAAATAATAGGTTTTATGTTTCAAATCTCTTCTCCAAAATGCTGGGTTCAACTGACAGTCTGTGTCAAGCAGACCAAATATATAAATACATTAATAGAGCATACAAAAATCTGAAGTAATTTTTAGTTTAAATTAAAGAATACAATAAGTAGCTCTATATAGTACAAAGAAAGCATGCCAGCGATGTCTGAAAACTAGAATACTCAGTATTGTGCTGATACAGCACGATTTATTATACTACCTTCAACATGCACATTATTTGAAGTATGAGACGTCAGCAAATTGGATTCTAGGATCGCTGACTATCAAAGATTGCAGGATCGACAAAGATAAAGAGGCCACATGAACTTCAAGAATAAAATGAACCTTAACGAATGCTGTTTGTAATTTCTGAAGCTTTTGTTTGTTTGTTTTGTATTTTCGGGAAGGGTCTACAGGGTGTTCAGGGTCTCACTACTAGATCGAACTCATAGTGATCCGCCTGT
>NDGM010980636.1:0-16117 GCA_002564305.1 Octomys mimax | reverse complement strand
TTTTTTTTTTTTTTTTTTTTTTGCAAAAATTCAAGCTGTAAAAACTTTTCAACTTTCACGATATTTAATTAAAGTTACTTCCTGTCTGTGATGGCGGCTCCTGGTTGTGTATTCTTTTCTCTATTTCAGTTGAGCCCAAGTCCAATGTCATCAACAGGCCTGTGTTTAAAGTCGCCCAGACCAGTGGTGACACCTGGAAAAAGAAGGATCCGAGCTAGTCCTGGGGCACCCACTTTCTTTGTAGGTCCTTGGGGATTTGCGCCTCTGGGTTGCAAATTGAACACACGCAGCGCATTGCTGCCCTCTGCTGGCCGCAGTCGAGTGTACACTTACCTGTACTGGCCCGTAGAAGAGCCAGGAGACCCCACAATTCCATCAGTGAGATTCCCCCCTGCGGTGATGAAACGGTGAACCCAGGAGCTGGGCGTTCTAGAAAACTATCCTCTGTGCTATCAGTCTGAACCAAGCTTTTCACGTACAGCTGCTAATTAATCCCACCGAGCCTTCCGGTCAATTAATTATGTGCCCTGGCTCACTGATGAGGCATTGCGTGAACTCAGAACCTTCTATGACTTGAATTTTTTAATCTTCTGTAGATAAAATACTTTTCCTGTTGGACAAAAAAAAAAAAAACCCACACATACATTTATCTAGAGTCAAATATTCCATACGCCTGTAAAGTTGTTCGTTTTGGGTTCCATCCTAAAACCTCACACATGATATTCTTTTCCTACTTTGCAGTTATTGGGCATGGTAAGGTTAACGATGCTCATGAAACACCTCTAAACCTCAGCAAAAATGCCCTAGACCAACAGAAGCTTGATAGCCAGAGAACAGACGTCACATAGCCACCACCAACACATTTTTAATGGGCATTGCTGATACGATACAGCTTGGCTATGGAACAGGACCCAACTTGAGGGTCATGAGAAGACATAATGGTTAAGTTCATGAGTAAAGAAACTGCCCTTGAGGAAACCCAGATTGATTGGCTTGGTCATCAATATATGTTCTTGAAATTCTGCGCTATGCCCTGAAAATAAAAATTGAGTCAGTGACTCCTGTCTGCAGGATGCTCATGGTCTCAGGCAAGAAAAACACATTCAAGCCATGCTAGACTAGAGTGACAGGACAGGATGAGCCAGGATTCTGCAGTACCCAGAGAGTAGAACCACTGTGTACACTCTGACAGCTGGCTTCTGCCTTGCCTAAGCCCTGCTCTTGCCAACGCTCATTCATTCATTCATTCATTCACACATTTGTTCAAGTTTGTCATCCCTCTGGTACCAGATGAGACACAATGGATCGATGAGGGCATTGTCATTGTCCCCACTCTTCTGGAGCTTGTATTTGAGTTAGGCAAATAGACATTAAGCAGCTGCCCACGCACATTTAACCCACTAATAACAGCAACGCAGGAAGGGTCTGGAGTGTCAGTTTGCTACAGGGGGACCCGATTTAGTTTGAAGGGCTGGGAAAGGCCCTTGGAGACTGTGGCCACTGAGCTGAGGTGTGAAGGGTGAGCAGGGTATCTTGGGCTCAGGGAATGTGGGCAATGGGCAGGACCGAGGGGTTTAGTAGAAAAGGGGCACTCTTGACCAGGACTGTGTGGGTGGGTACAGATGCACATGATGAGACAGTGAGGCTTGGAAGTTAAGTTCAGAGCATGCGTTAAGCCCCTCCCACAAGCATGGCACTGGAAACTCTCAGTCCCATATCTGTCTGTTGGGGTGATGGTGATTATAAAGAGGGGTATGCTTGGGAATAAAACAGCCAGAGAGAGGTGGACCTGGAAGGCTCCATTTAAAGGGAGAATCTCGCTTACTCTAGATAATCATTCCCACACTGGAATGTGGACCCAACCATATCTGTCCTTGGCTGTGTAGGAGTTCCAGATGTTACTGGATTGGGATATGTTTTGTTTTTGTTACATGGCATCTACTCAGAAAAGTGCATTAAAATATAACAGTAAAGGGCAAACAAAGTCCACAAGCCCCTACTTTTAGATGGGGATCTAAAAGCAAAAAGAAATCAAACCATTTTCTCTTTTCCAGTAGCACCATACTTGTAGGCCAAGACATGTTTATTCTGCTATTCTGGCAAAGAGACAAGCTACTAAAGGCAATGTCTCTGAGCCACCATGGTATGCTGTGTTCCTGGAGACAAAGGAATGCTGCCAAGGGGGAACTGTTGCAGGGTGCTCTGCAGGACGGGTAGGAGTTGGCCAAATGTGGAAGGAAGGTCTGGTCACTATCCTGGGAGCTGACACTTTGAAGAAAAAAATCTATTAAAATGAACAGTTTTGGAGATTTGGGAAGGTAGAATCACACACTTGTGGAGAAATCCTCTGTCCTCTGCAGTAGACGCATTCAGTGCATCATGTGTAGCTCAATTTTTAAGAATCTCCTCTGCCTACAACAAGCTCCTCATGAATGAATTCATTTTATGTAAAAATTTCCAAGAAGTGAACCTTCTAACACTCCATGCTCCAAGTCACTCAAGCTCTCAAGAATTTTGGCATTGAAATGACCACCTCCTCTTCTTCTAGCACCATTTATTTCTCACTATTATATTCTGATCAGCCTATAAATAGGGTCCTACTGGAAAAAAGAAAAATGAGTTGACTTGGCTTTGCTTTTCATCTCCCCACGGTGCTTCTGCTCCCTCTATAGCAAACTTTAAAGAGTTGTCTCTCCCTCCTTCATATCTTCTCATCATCCCTATCACAATAGATGTTCATCGTCATGATGAACCGTGGGCATTTTACACATTGCAAACAAGGCATCTCAATTTATATATGTTAGAGGTGTCATCTTGGTACCTGAAAAATGAATTGGAGGGGACAAAAGGGAAGTAAAGGTGATGGAGAGGCCAATGGAGCAGTCCAGGCAAAAAATGAACAGCTTGGACCAGGTTACTAGGCAGGAGAAGAGCAGGTAGAAGTACAATTCTATGGGAGGTGGAACCAACCACTGGAATTCCATGATTGTTGTGATGTAGGGGTTGAGGAAAAGACAGAGCCAAGATAATGCTCAATGGGGCTGGGGAGATGGCTCAGTAGAATAAATGCTTCCTTGCCAAGTGCAAGAGCCTGAGTTCAATCCCCGGTTCCAGAAAAAAAAAAAAAAAAAGAAAAGAAAAGAAAAAGAGAAAAGAAAAAAGAAAGATAATGCTCAAGTTCATTTTGATTTTTGGTACTGGGGATGGAGCACAGTACCTCATGCACAGCTGACCAGGGCTTTAAACCGAGCTCAATGCACAATGCTCTGTTCTCTGGCAAGGGTCAGTGCTGTTGAAGAATAGGTTGACTTCTTGGCTTTTCCCTGCTCCAGAGCTAGTGGTGAAGCTCCTACCCACGTCCCCTCTGCCTTCCTTCCTTGTTCCAAACACGATCCGCTTCTCTAGAGGCTTCTATATTTATGTTAGGAATGAAATTCAGTTTCCGGAACTGGAAATATTTGTTAGGCGTTTTTTTCTTTTAACTGAAGCATCAAGCAGTTTTATTTCTTTTCTCTGGAGAGTTATATTATAGTGGGACTGATTTTTTATCTACTTAGCACACATTTTCCCCACTGATTGTAGGATTTTCATATTCTATATTAAGAACAAAAGTTCTGAACCCTTGAGTAACTACAGGCCTGATAATTGGCCTTCTGTAGGAAATATCTTGTACCAGGAGTTATCTTGCAAAGACAACTCAGTATTTTACAAAGATGGTGATGAAATGTCAATAAAAAGAGGACCTAGCAGAGGTGCTTCGTTCAAGAACACAGATGTGGATTACATCACTCCAGGAAGTCGAGGAGAAATAAACAAGATCCAGGCAAAGCCATGGCCTTCTCTGCAGCATTTATTTTACTGACCATATTCTTACTGAAGACATCCTTTGTACAGTCGGGCTTAAAGCTAAGGGCTGGGAGCATGATCATCTCGTAATTGACCTGTTTCCTTCTTCCATGACTGCCTTGGGAAGACAGAGACATGCCTCAAACAGTTGCAGAATCACAATTGCACCATGAGAGGTGCTACCATAACCCTAATATATCAGAGTGAGCAAATAGCTTCAAATCTGCATAGAGGCAAGCCCAGCTCGAAAGCCAAAATCAATGAAACAGCAATCAAATTCCTTATTTATAGCCTTCAAAGGGCATTAAGAGGAATCTAAAGTCCAGCAATTCCTATTGAAATGGTCTTCTTTCTCTTATCTTTTCCCTTACTGCATGCCTCACTCAGACGTGACCTTTCCAGTCCATCTGGCCCAGAGCTCCCTTCTGGCTCTGAGTTGGCATGGTTTCCTCCCCACCTTCCTTACCCCTCCGCCTCTTTCATTACTCTTCTACTAAGTCTCTTTCATCAAGAAAATCTTTCCTCTAGAGCACAGTGAAAAAAGGAAGACACTGTGCTGGCCAAATGCGCTTCCCTCCGGCAGGAAGGAAGAGGCTATAAATATTCCCGTCTTCACAATCTTTGACCTGTTTTATTCCTGACAGACAGGAATAGGGAGCCATGAGCACGCACAGCTAGAAGACTGATCCGGTCATGTTTTAGAGAAGCCCTGCACAGGGCATGGCGAGGGAGCAGGGCAAGGTAGGGCGTGGAGTGGTCTGGAGTGGAAGCCCGAGTGGCTTCTGCCCCCAGCAGTAGGTGCCTGGCACATCTGAGCATGACACACAACACTTGCAGTTGCTGCAAGCCACGGAACTTCCCTGTGATTTGTTTTGTGTCATTAACTACCAAGACTCAAACAGAAACCTAGTGGTAGGCACAATTGGAAGAAAAACCTGTGAATTTTTATTTTAAAACTCAGCAGTCATGGTGGAGGAAGAGCAATAAGAAGCTTAGGAAAACTATGATCTGTGTTGTACAATCGAGAACCATTTAGTGAGGGCATTGCCGCTAAACTTGAATAGGATGAGATTATTCAAAATGAATGTTAAGAGTCTGAACTGGCTGTAGCTAGCCATGTTGGGTAAAGTGCTGAACAAGAGACTTGAGCTCAAAAAGAACCATTTCGTTTACAAACACAAGTGAGGGAGTACAAAGAATTCAGAGAACTTGGGAGGTGTGTATTGGAAAATGATGTTCTTCCTGACCTCCACCCTCCATGCAATGAAATATTCCCCAGAGTGAAACACAGCCTGAGGGCAAAGACAAAAATAAGAACAAAGCCATTAAGACAGACCTCTGGAGCACATTCCAAATCAAGGAAGTGACCATCAAAACCTTGGGTAGGACCTCTGAGAAGAGTAATATGGCAACTACAAGGCCCTTCTGGCTGCACAGAGGGACTCCTACAAAGATCACACAGAGGCTGAGGTGGTCACATTTAAAAAAGCACAAGGATAGGGACAAAGGCATTTTGGAAAAGATATGTGGTGTGGTGCTAGCCAATAAAATTCACTAGAGTTGAATACATAAAAAATCCACACAGCTTTTGAAAGAGTTGTATTGGCAAATTATGTAACCACCTCGGCCTAGAAAAGAATATGGCTACTGGAGATGTAAACATGATGATGAAATTAAATCCCCGGAGCACTCTGTGGACCACTGAAAACAGATGTGGTGGTATCTCAGCCCTGGGGAGGCTGAGACAGGAGGATCATTACAAGTCCAAGCTGTTAGTGGACTTGTACCAAATAAATAAGTAAAAGATTAAACAGGAGAAAAATTAAGGCTAACCCTTTCCTTACTCTTTTAGTAGTTACAGAAGAGTAAAATAAAAATTCCCAGAGGGAGGATCCAAAAATTTTAAAAAACAATTGTCTTGGATCCACTTTAATGTAGCAAAATTTTGCTTCACTCCTAATTCTAATTTGCCCATTTAAATATCTTCATGATTGATAAATTTATGCATATATATGGAGAAAATAGTAATTCTTAGGGTTAATATTGGAAATTGATAGGGTCAAAATAGGTACCAACTAGTAAACCTCAGTTATAAAGGATGAAACTCCAGAATTGCCAAGGCTTAGTGTTCGTTAGCCTTTTATGTTCCCCTAGACAAGTTCTCTGTCCACAGAAACTGAAATAATTCTTTATTTACTGAATGAGCATTACAGAAAGTACTTGGAGAGTCATAGTAAGAAAAGCCAAGAGTGGTCTTTACTTTTAAGATTTCCCTCTAGGATAGGCAGACACAGGTAAGCTGTGGATGTGCCTAAGTACATTGTATTAAACTGTGCTTAGGTTTCTGCAGGAGGCCAGGAAATCACCAGAGGACCGAGTTTGAGCTCTGACTTTACAGCCTCCCCAGAGAAAAATAAGGTTAAGATGAGATCAGGAAGATAAATACAGTTAAGGAAGAACATGGGAGAGAGAGGAAATATCAGATGTAGAGCACCTGAAAAAGGTCGGTGTGGCTAGGGTTAGGGAGAAAGGGGTAAAGGATGAGGCTAGACAGAGGGGGACAACCGCAACACACAGAGTGCTGAGTGACCCAGGGTGGATTGGATTTTTAGCTAAAGACTAAGAAGAAATCATTGAAAGGTGGAATGAGGAACGTACTGACCATCTTGCAAGACACTCGGACATTTCCCACAGTAGGGGAGCACCTGGAAAACAGTTCTTAAGCAACTCTGTGTCCCAGGGAATTCCCCACCCTGGAACACCACAAGGAGGTCTGTGCCTCATCATGCCCAGGGCGCCATGTGTCAACTTGTAACAGTTTGTTCACCTTTGCCTTTCCATGAAGCTCATTATGTTTTAAACAATACCCATCAGGTCACGTAAGGCTTGATATTTATTTTATTTCAACTATCACTCTTTTTTGTCAAGTGTAGTCTCAGGCACAGCAGGTGAACCTTAATGGCTTAAGGAATAAATAGAAAGCTGACGGGCTCACACCCATTAGCTAATGGATTACTGAGCAAAGGGGACCATACTCCACCCCAGTGCACTTCAGCTTGGGGTTGCGAGGAATTTTTAAGAGGACAAGTTAACACTCCATATTTACTTCCTAGGCCCAGGGGAAGGAAAAACAAATGCAAATATGGCTCCTTTGATAGACAGGTGAATGAATGTGGCTATCATTATGTGATCACTCACCTTAGCATTTATTTATTCCATACTGCACAACACATTCTCGATATACATTGGAGGCATCTGACCTACAAGGTTGGTACATGTGGTGGCTATAATCCGGCAGGCAGAAGGACCCTGCTGGGAGAGCCATCCAACTCTTGCTTTTTCTCACCCCATCTACAGTCCAATAATCCTTGGGAAAATAGGTAAGGAAAGGAGGGATATTTGAAGCATATCTCGTAGAAGGAAATGGGCTCAAAATTCTGTTATCTGGAATGTTCCACACCTTTGTAAATTAACCACCCTACATGGTGTGCTGCGTGCTCCTTGCCACGGTCTTCAATCAGCTGTTCCAGATAGATGTGTCTCATTAGCACCAGAGCAAGGCCATCCTTTTTTTATCCTGAATCTCATGATTTTATTGGGCTATTAAGAGCTTGATTTGTGGGCAATGGGAACAGAGAGAGCGCTCATGCCATGGATCACATTTTCCAGGAGGAGGTGGCCCGCAGAAAGGGGAGACCAGCAGGTAGAACCCAGAAACACAGAGAGGCAACGCTTCCAAGGCTTAGCTCGATCACAGCCAGCTCACAAATGCTCTGCCTCAGGGCTCTGGTGTGTCCATCAACCCAGGTTGTCACTGTGCCTTCATTTGACTTGACTAAAGGCAGGTGGGGAGGAAGGAGTTGAAAACTTGCTTTCAAAGAGTGTTATTAACGCATTAAGCCTCAATGTAGGTCTGCAGGTGAAGAAATGAAAAGTCACAGTAAAAGCTCCAGGAAACTGATTCCTACCAGCCACACCCTGACAAAAATCAGTAGCTAATGATGCACTTCTTGACCTTTTCTGTAACCCGCAAGCCAAAGAATGATAGACCTCGGCCTGCGGAAAGTATAACCCTGGACTTGACTCTACTGTGTTCCTACTTACAAGCTGAGAAGCCAGACTCAGGTGGGGAAGCATCTTGCCCATCAGAATGCAGCAGGAGCAGGGCTGGAGTCGCCTCCAATGCTAACGCAAGAGCTGGCTGTTTTCAATTCACTTTTCTGGATCAGTAAAAATAGCCAGTTGTAAAAGTGCATGTTGAAGCTGAAGATTTGAATGAAAAGACAAATGCCCCCTTTTTACCACAGCATTTTCACACCATATCCCACATACTTTATTATTTTTGAAACTGATTTAATGATACACCCGATATCACCCACCCAGATTTCCCTGAAAACATCAGGAGGAATTACCAGCAAATAGTCAAACCCAGGATCCTCCCTAGCACTTATCTACACATACATATTAATAGGTTATTCAGTGAGCAGTCTTCAACTTTAAAAATATATTACAAATTATAAAACAATTAACTTAAATCTTATATATTGTTCTTCTGCTTGTCCAGTGAGATGATCAGAAGCAACTCCTCCCTCTGCCACCCTTTAGCTGTGGCTATAATCCTCCACCTTGGTCCATGTCACGACATCTTCTAAGCAGTTATTCTCTCATACTTTTTCATAACAGGAAGTATCTTCAAGCGGCAGTATATGGAAATATAAGACGAATAAGAAAGCAAGTAAAGGAAGCATTAATATTTACTATGTGCTAGGTATGTTACACATGTTAGTTCATCAACACTTCTTAACGACATCACAACAGGTCACCCATGAGGACTGGGAAGCTTGGTGCGGGTCTTTGACTTCCATGAGGCCACTCACTGCTAGGTATGCCCAGAACTGTGCAAATTCCAAGGACTTCTAATCACAGTGCTAATTTGCAGATTACAACCAGCCTTGTAAGTGATCTCAAAGAGTGTTAAAAGGAACAGCCTAGTAGGAAAATACCAGTCTCTGGCACTAGCTGTGTACAATGTTCACCTTGGTTTTTGATGGGAATGTTACAAAGAACCTCTGAGCAAAAGACTGGTTAAGTAAATGGGGCTATTGGAACTAGTATCAATGGAATGGAGTGGGACAATAGTAGTGCAGCTTTCTTTGTCTTCCAGATTTGCTTTTTGTCTTCCAGATTTGCTTGTGTGACAGTCATTACCCTACAGTGGCCCAAGGGCCACATTTTTAAAAAGGCTGTAGGAGGATGCAAATCTAAGAAAAGGGGATTTTGTTCAGACATTTGTGCCCTAACACCCCACAGAGAGAATAAAGAGGATTCCACGAATTGATGAGAAATTAGGAAAGGGAGCCATGAGCGAGCAAGGAGGTTTAGAAAGACTTGGGCTTTCCAGGACATCAGGAAGAGAAGTGGGAGGGAGACGGAGAGGCAGAATGCATGGTATCTCAGACTGTCCAGTATTTCCTAAGGTGCAGCCTTGATTGCCCAGGCCCTGTGGATTGTGAGGGGCAAAGGAGTGTGAAGGGAGTGGTGTGCAGATAGCTCTCCACGGTGTGCACCCCAGTGAGAAAGCCGGCCACAGTATAGCACAGAAGCAGGAGGCTACTCACCAGCCCTGATGGCATGAGATGGAAGGAGGAAAAGGCTCACCAGCAGCAGGCACGCACAGTCACCCAGGACCGCCAGGGCTGTGCCCATCTGCCTAGATTGGAGAGCTGACATTGCCAAAGCCCGGGAACCCTGGTGGGCATCTGAAACTAAAGTTCACCCATATGGAGGGAGTGATTGTGAAAACCCCAAACTGAGAGGTAAAGTTTCTTCCTCACCCATGAAATCAGTTTCGAAATCAAAGCTATGCACTAGGATGAGAAGGCTCAGAGAATACAGATCTGGGGCTGCATCTACCTCACCCACTTCCAGAGAACCTCTGCGGACTCCAAGTCCACGGGGAGCTGCAAGAGCCCTTGGGTAGCCATGGAAAACAGCTTCATCTGCCATGCTTAGAGTTTTGCAGGGGGACAGGCGTCGTATATATACACACCAGAAAGTGCTGTCTGCACGCATCTGAGCCAGCTTGTAGGCACTGGCAGAGTGCTGCACGGGGGGCTGTGTCAGTGTGTGGGGGCACAGCTGCACCTTCCATAAGCAGCTCCTCTCCATCCAATTTAAACTGAGTTTCAAGTTGATTTTGGAGAAAATGTATACAGTTTACTGGTTTAAAGCCTTTCCTTCGTCCCTGAGGACAAGCAGGCAAGAGAAAGGGAGTGGGGAGCTGCTAACATTACAGGGTAAAGACAAGTCAGGCGTCCCAGGAGGCAGGGAAGGAGGAGACCGGAGATGCAAGGGCAGACGACAGTTGTCAGATGAGTTTCATTACTCAGCTAGCTCTGCTTCTACCCGCTCCCAACTTCTCTGAAATATTGTCCTTTGGGGCCCAAACTTTCCCTGTTTAGTCTCAGACCAAAGGTGAGTTTGGAGGAAGTTTGAGCACAATTGTTTCGGGCACCTTGGAGTTATGGAGGCAGGCAATGAAAGAGCCTTCTTTCCACTTTCAAAATAAATACAAGAGTTTTTGGTCCTGGAGAGCTCAGCAATGATATCTAAGAAAGAGAGGAAGTTTGGAAATCCAGGAGTCCTGTACCCTTGGTTTAAAAAAAATAACAGTTAAGTGACTTGGGAGAAAATGGCCCAGCTACAAAAGACTTTGGAGTTTGTGGGTAGGAAGAGAGGTAAAGCGGAGACTGCTGACAAGGTGAATGCTTTTCAGTTTAATTACATAATTACCAAGGGATGAAAATCACAGGATATTCCTCATACCTTGACTCTGTTCAACCACCAAAGAAAACAAAATCCTCTTTCCCAGGCCTCCAGGCCGTTGGAGTTTTCCACATTGCCCCACAGCACAATTGCACCATGCCAAGAAGACAGTGCTTCGTGCCCTTCCCTCTCTCTAGCTTCCCTTTGCAACAGAATTGGTTTTAACACAGTGCCTTTAAACACACACTTATAACCACCCCGGAATCTGGACACATAGCAAGCGCAAAAGAAAATGCACAAAAGAATTTGTACATAGTGTACAGAGGTTTAAACAGTTAGACCCAAGCCGCATTTTCTGGTCAAAATTCTACTGCTGGCTCGTCTTAACTGGTAAGTGCATCAAAGGTCCAAGGAGGCAACATTTGGAACAGCTTGTGCTGCTGTAGTGAATTTCTTTCCTAGTCTCAACCTATGGCTATGGGTTTAGCAATTATTAAATCTGGAAAGTGGGCTCTTGGCTACCTATTTCCTGTTCGGCACCCATGGCGTGTTGCCATTGACTTTAAATCACGCCTCATCCTTGTCTATGTCACCCTGCAGGTGAGCTGTATATTGGCACAGATATAAGCGCATGTGCAGACATGGGAAGTGGGCTTTAAACAGCTTGATTCCTTCCTTGCCTGGCATTGGCACATGCAGAGAGTGACTCTGCTGCTCGGAGGATGGAGGATGCTTGCCTCCCAAGCTCCTGCCTTTTGATATGCAATGAGCTAGGGCCACATCAGCTGCTCTATTTTCCACTTTGGAAGTCTTTGGGGATGCGCACTTTGGCAGCCAGGTGCCAGGTCCCCACGCTGGACTCCATTATGAAGTCCTCAAAGCTGAGCAATTTTGCAGAATTTAATGGGCTTTGGGGGACAATTGTAGGGACTGATTTCCAGGAGCACAAAATATTCAAATTTGCCCGAGCCCTATTTGAAGGCACATCTGAAGATGCACCCTACAACCTGTCTCTAGCAGTCTCTTTTGAGTCGTGTCCTTGAAACAAAAAAAGGGGAAAAAAGAAAGAAAGCAATGCAGTGCCCCCTGGGACTTTCCCAGCAGAGACTCTAAGTGCAGAGTGACTGCAAAGCCTTGCCGGGAGTCCTCCAGGCTGGAGGAAGGAAGCGGATGAGAGAGACCGGAGATGAGAAGGGCCTTCAGCAGCCGTTGGGGAGGCAGCGGCGGGGGAGAAGAAACGGACAAACGCGCGCTAAAAACAACAGAAACACAGGTGGAAACAGCCTTGTGGGAAATCAGGCTGTCAACAAACAAAGCTAAGGCTGGAAACCACTGGCTCACCAGCCTGGCTCCTGGGCAAGGAGATTACTCTGTAAATAAATTAGCGGTAGCTTTGACGGCTTGGAAATTAATACTGACACCAAGAAAGCAGCAAATGACTCGCTTTTATCAGGAGCAGAGGCACTGCACTCCACAAAGGGATCTCTTTGCCATTCCTCATCTCATTTTGTTTTGTTTTTCAGGGAAAGTAAATTAGACCTGCTTACATCAGGAGCTCGGGTTAAAGGAAGGGGAAGAAGAAAGAGAGAGAGAAAAATAGTTTCATTTCATGTACCAGTGGTTTAGAACTTCATTTAGAGCTAATCACACCCCCATCCTCTTCCGAGCCATTTCTGACAGCCACATAGCCTAGATTGCTAATCTGAAGCTACAGGAGCCCTGAGCACTGCAGAATACACCCCAGGGGCTGGGGACAGGATCTAGAAGGCTTGGTCTGTGGCCAAAGAGCGCAGTTACTAGAAAGAGAAATTAGCTTCAGGTCCAGTTAACCAAGAACTCGTGTACAAGACCTGCCCAGAGTGCGCTTCTTCCAGGGGATCTTGAGGTGGTTGTTGGTTGTTGTTTTTTTTGGTATTTGGTATTTGGTACAGGGTCTGCCTATGCAGCTCAGACTCATAGTGATCCTCCTATTTTCAGTTTCTCCAGCGCTGGGATTACAGGTGTGTGCCACCACGCCTGGCCTTGCCCCAAAGGCAGGGATAGTGCAGCATGTGGTGCCAGGGATCGAGCCCTGGTCCCTTCCCTTGAGCATTTCCTTCAATGTAGGCTCTTCCTTAAAAGGATTGCTGACTTTCCCCCCATCCCCACTTAAAGACAGAAGTACCTCCTAATTTCTTAGATTAAGTATTCTGATGAGCATGACTGAATTAGAAAAGCAAAGGCTCTGCAATTGTAATCACATTTATAGTCTAGTGAAAAGTCAAAAAAATCATTCTACTAACTACTGTTCCATCTAAACCAAAATCGGCTAGCCATCATAATCATACACTTGTAGAAAAGTTAGCACTTTGTAGCTCTATCATCCACTATCCTGTCAGTTATAAACCTCTCTTGATAATCACTATACATCTATGCTAAACTCAAAATTGATAGAAATAAGATGGACTTTGAAGCTTCATAATTATTTTTTTATCTTTTATTTATTCGGTACCAGGTCCTGCTACACAGCCTGGACTCATAGTGATCCTCTTGTCTCTGCCTCCCCAGCACTGGGATTACAGGTGTGCACCACACATCCTGTTTTGGTGGCAGGCTCAGTGCAGGGCCAGCACGGCATGTGGTGCTGGGGATTGAACCCAGTTCCTTGCGCTTGCCAGGCAGGTACTCAGAAAGTCGAGCTATCTCCCTAGCCCAAAGCACATTACCAGCTATCAAATGTGTAATTATTTGACCTAATTTTACAGGAAATTATGTTAGCCCTTTATGGAGTGGAAAAGCAATAATCTATAAGTAATAGTTATGGTCACTCCAGCTAGAAATCTAGAGCAGTGGGCATGACTGCAGAGCCACCAGATATTAGTGGCATCTCTGCATACTAACTTTTTAGCTGATTCAGGGACAAATTACAAAGACTTTTGTGCTTCTTTGTTATAGCTTCGAACTCCCATGTAGACAACAACAGCAAAATAGAAGTCAAAGGAAAATTCAGTCTTTGGACACTCAGCAATAAAGAATTATACTGGACACAGCAGACATCATTCCCAAAACACCACTGGAAGTTGCTTCATAACAAAGCAAATAATGGAGCTCCAGCTAGCTGCAGAGGTCTGTCTGACTTTAAGATGTAAGAAACATCAGTGTAGTAGTTGGTGCTGGATGGAACATGATGAATATGGAACTGTGTCGAGGACACTGGACACCTTATTGGTGACCCACAGTTCCGAGGCACAGAGATCCTGTGTCCCCTGAAGCCCATGCTGCAGTGTTCTTTCCAAGAAGCACCTTGTTTCCAGACGAGGGCACCAGGGTATGTGCACTGAGTGGGGCCCAGGTGCTGGAGCCTTCATGGGAAGGAGATTGATGTGCCTAACGAGCAATTTTGAATAATCAGCTTGTCAAATAATCACGTTTATAGACTTCGTATTACACAAGATCATTTCTACAGCCTTTAAGGGTTTTCTTTTTCCATATTTTGGTTCCAGCAATTAGGAAGTTGTCTTAGATGTCCAAACAGTAATATGCATATAAGTTTACCATTTGGTAAACAAAACAAGTCCATACAGATAGAAAAGGGTGAAAATTAGAACAGAGCTACATTACAGTTGCTTTTGGAAAACTGACCTAAAGTTTGTCCAAGGGACATGAGTAGAAGATGGTGACTATCAATTGTTCTTTTAAAAATGTGCAAGCAAAAGAATGCTCTCCAGATTTTGAAACCAATTACACTATGAGGTTTCAGACCATGCACGTAGAGAATAGGACAATTTCAAAGTTGTACTGAATTTAAACAGAAAAGAATGCACATTTTAATACAATTTATAATGCACATGTCAGAGGATCAGGTGATATATGTTGGTTCTTTTATGAGGTGAGAACAATGATTTAAGTACAAACTGCTTGATCACCCAAGTACTTTTAAGGACAAGTCAAGAAATGGAATTAGCCCATTCAAAAAGACAATGGGCTATTGTTCCTCTACTTCATCTTCATGGACAAGCTGGAGGGACTGGGCTACTGATCCCTCCAAAGCATGTCTATGATGTTGACCACTCAGTGAAGAACATAATGAAGATCCTCAAATGCCTTTTATGGTACCTTTGTGCAAATTAGAAATGATACCTCTTCCTTCAGAACGTGTTATTTCCATGGGTCATAACACAACTGTAAGACACTGATTTTGTTTGCAGTGGATATTTCAGTGCCATTTGCGTAGCAGTTATTATACTAATGTTAACAGCCTATGATGCCTGTTCTATGAAGTGTGTTCTCTGACGTATGTCCTTGTAAGCATGGAGTCTGAAAGATTCCACGTGGTGCTACTGGTCCCAGGGGTAGCATGTGAATGGAGATGAGAAGCAACCATTTGGAGATGTTATAGTTTAAATCAAGAATGACCCTTGAAACTCTCATGTGCCCAGAAATGAAGCTTTTGGAGGGTGATGGTATCTTGGAGGGTTATAGCAGCCTGTTAGGAGGCAGGGCATGTGTGGCATTGTCCCCTGGGTGGCCTTATCTCCCTACCTGGCCCTTCCTTTTCCTTTCATCTTCCTGACCATGATGACGTAAGATGGTTTCCCTTCCACCATGCCCTCCTGCCTTGAAGCCAGTCAACTATGAACTAAATCCTTTAAAAACTGTGAGACAAAATAAACCCCTCAACCTTTAAGATACAGGAGTTGGCTATTATGTCTCAGTGAAAGGAGATTGACAGTCACGAAGAAGCGCAAGGTTAGCAGAAGGAATCTCAGGAGGATGTGCATTCACTGTAATGTTCTTCCCAGGGACTGCTCCCAGCTTGGCAGAGCTCAGATGCGCCTCATTCCATTCAATCTGCTGGAATATTCTTCCTCTGGTTTTCTAATTCTATTGATACTCAAGTGTTTGTTTTGATTTCTGGTTTTCATAATTAAAAGCTGATACTTCTACTATTAAAGGACCAGCTACTCATGGCTCCTGATATGCTTATAATATTCATTCATTTGGTTGTAGTAGAACACTGGCGTTCACACATTTTAACATTTGGCTTAACAATGTGGTAGTTTTCCAAAATGTCCAGTTTAGAGTTATCGGTCATTCAGCCAAGGCAGGGACTTTGAGCCGCCACTCAGTGCCTCTCTGAAGGAGCCTCTCTGTTATTTTGGTGAGCGAGCTGAGTTCTTATGAGTCACATTTCAATCACTGTTCTCATCCCTCATATTTTATAGCAATATTGTACATATGGGGGGGATTCAAATGGTTTCTAGACTTAACTCTTTTGAATATCAAGCGCTTATTCTCCATTCAGTTTGGTTGCTAACAATATATTATTTTCACTATCAAGCATTCATTTGGGCTACTCCTGCCTTCCCCTTGAGGAATCATGTCTTACATGTTTTTGTTTTTCTCAATACTTAGCATCTCAACTCAGAGTACAGGAGAACTTTTTTCTTTTTTTAAAGATATATTTAGTACAGGGTCTACAGGGTCTCACTACACAGATTGGACTCATAGTGATCCTTCCTGTTTT